>JADRCD010202076.1:0-13439 GCA_019843815.1 Montemys delectorum | reverse complement strand
TCTCTCTCTCTCTCTCTCACACACACACACACACACACACACACATTCCCTTAGTTCTATGATTTTGTCTTTAGCACTTTCTTTGTATCACATAAATTTGAGTATGGTATGTTTTCATTCGGATTTAATTCTAAAAAAATTATCAATTTCTTTCTTAATTTTTGCCTTGCTCAATTTATCATTTAGTAATTAGCTGTTCAATTTGCTTGAGTTTATGAGCTCTCTGTTGTTTCCATTGTTGTTTATAGCCTGCTTTAATCCATAGTAGTCACATAGGGTCCAGGGTGTTTTTGTGTTTATTGAGACTTGCTTTTAGTCCCAGTGTGTATTCAGGTTGGGGAAAATTCAATGATGTGAGGAAAGGCATATTCTTCTATGTGTGTGTGTGAAATTATCTATAAGTATGTATTTTCTACAAGTCTAGAGACAGTGGGTTTGGGGGAATTGAGTCAATAAATAAGATGTTCTAAAGTCTCATGTAATAATCAATGTTACTCAGAGTACCAGATAATTTGTATTCAGAAGCTTAAGGACAGTCGGGCAACAGGGGTTTGTTCTTGTTGTTTTTGTTTGTTTGTTTGTTTGTTTGTTATTTGGAGGGGAAATTGGGAAAGGAGAAATTTACATGTAAATAAAGAAAATACCTAATTTTTTAAAAAGGGAGAATTACAAAGGCAAGCTACATGTGACAGACTTCCTACACATGACAACAACATGCTTTTCCATAAAGTATAAACAAATAACAATTGCCAGTGTTAATGAATAATCTGGACTAAACTCTCTCTTATTCACTATCCACTATACCTTAGAGGGACATGAAAACCTGTTCCAAGAAAAGTGTAATGTTTTGAAGAAATTGAGGTCACCAGACTCCTGGCTTGAAGTTTTTTCACAAGCATTCAGAAATCTCCTTATATGACTTCATTCTTGGACATTGTTCCCATTACCTTACTTTTTCAAAATTTTAAATAGCAAGATATCTGCAATAGTTTTGATTTGAGGTATTATAAATAAATCTAATTGTTATTTACTACATCAGTATCCTATGTGTAGGCAAAATTATAAATATAATGATACCATAGCAGTGAAACTATTGAGTGTAATACCTTGCATTAAGAGCAACTTGGTATCAGGACCCAAACTATGTCCATTACTATTGGTTACATTATTATATTGGTCAGAAAATCTAGAGAATAGCTTGAAAATATACCCATGTGATTAGTAGTTCTGATATTTTATAGAATGTAAGGTCACATTTGCCTTTAATAAGAATATAAAAGTTATAATGGGAATATAGAATGTTAGAATATAGAATATAGAGAACAGAATATAGATTAATGAGAATATAGATATATTATACAAATAAGAAATTATTTAAATCACAATGAAACTTAAAAGTAGTCCCTATTTCTGGTAAATGAAAGAGCCTATTACAGTCCCAAGGTTGGCATAAATAGTCATTAGTAAAGATAACAGAAACTAGATCCATCCAGTCTACAACTTGAAGCAAAGCAGGATGAACAACATAAAATAATCAAAGTTCAGAGGTACTCACTATAGATAAACAGGCCAAAAGCAGCCAGCATACTAGAAAAAATATTCCCAAGGAACATTGTATATATTATCAAATAATTTTATCTTTGGTGCATAGGGCCCTAAATTGGCCAAAGATGTGTAGCCTTGACTTCTGATGATATGGCCAATATGTCCTTGTGCTTTTTAGCTGGCATTTGCAATCTTGCTGGTGACTACCATGGTTTCTTCACCCTCTACTCTTATCATTGTTGGTCTAGGGCCTGAGAAGCTGAGAAGGAAGTCACAGTATTTCAGTGGATATATCTGCCATAACAGATACAAACCACATCCTTATTTTCTTCTGGAGAAATAAAAATCAGGATGGTTAGTTCATCAGCTTGCTTATTTCCTCCTGTAATAAAACCTGGGAGGTTAAAATGTGCCTGAGTCTATTACTGGAAATGATCCTAAAACATAACCAGAATCCAAAATTATATTTAACGGTTTATGATTTAACCATGATAGATGAATCAAGACAGATAGTGATGCCTGTTGGGCAGAGAAAAAAGTAATAGATTGAAGAATTTCTGGACTATAAATCCTTCTTGTGCCCTTTATTGATAATGTTTCATCAATAAAATAAGAAGCTGCATATGGAGTGAGTGATCTTGTGCAATTTTTGTACTCATGAAGTCTTCAAATGTAATTGAAAAATCCATAGAATTCTGTAACATTCTTAAAAATAAATTTTTAAAGATAATAAAAACAGCATGTGCCAAATATCTATTATTGAGGACATCAGGCCCTCCCCTGATTTATTAGTTGAAAAGCAAGAGTGAGGTAAGCAAGTAGTATTTCCTGGCCCTTGTTGGGTAGATAAATCCATTCCAAAGATTTACCTTCTTGTGCTATAATACTTATAGTAGAAAATTTAGTAGGAAAAAAAAAGTAAGTTTAAAGGAAGCAAAGCATCCACATGACATACAAATGTCTCCTTTAGTCTGTATTCAAATCGCTGTAATTCCTTACTTTACTCTGAAGTGTGATTAGGGAAATTAGCTATTTAATCTCAGTTGAAATTCTCTGTGTAGAGGCAGTTTGGTGCCTGGGGTTATGATCATGAGGTCATTCTGGACAGCAAAGATGATGTACATACTTTTGCATCTACCTTTTCTTATCTAAAGGCAAGTAAATCATCAATATCCATGATCACCCCAGGGGAAAGCTTTGCTACTCCTTTGAGTCTGATCCAGAGAATGCCCTGACATTCTTGTGTGTCTGAAGCTTTGATATCCTCTAAATCTTCTTTATGTTCTTATTGAGGACCAGCCTTAGTCCATAGGGATCTGATAGGATGCAAGGAATTATTTACCATCTTGTATCTGTTGAAGCCTGTTTTCTGGACCAATTATATGGTCAATTTTGGAGAAGGTTCCATGAGGTGTGAAGAAAAAGGTATTTCCTTTTGTTTTAGGATTAAATGTTCTGTAGATATCTGTTAATTCCTTTTGGCTCATAACTTCTGTTAATTTCACTATGTCTCTGTTTAGTTTCTGTTTCCATGATCTGTCCATTGCAGAGAGTGGAGCGTTGAAGTCTCCCACTATTATTGTGTAAGATGAAATGTGTGCTTTGATCTTAATAAAGTTTCTTTTATGATTGTACATGCCCTTGCATTAAGAGCATAGAGGTTCATTGAGAGTTCATCTTGGTAGATTTTAATTTTGATGAGTATGAAGTATCTTTCCTTATCATTTTGATATCTTTAAGTTGAAAGTCAATTTTATTCAATATTAGAATGGCTACTCCAGCTTTTTTCTTGGGATCATCTGCTTGGAAAATTGTTTTCCTGCCTTTTACTCTTTGTCACTGAGGTGGGTTTCCTGTATGCAACAAAATGTTGGGTCCTGTTTATGTTGCTAGTCTGTTAGTTTATGCCTTTTTATTGAGGAATTGAGTCAATTGATATTAATAGAATTTAAGGAAAAGTAATTGTTGCTTCCTGTTATTTTTGCTGTTAGAGTTGGAATTCTGTTCATGTGGCTGTCTTCATTTAGGTTTGCTGAAACATTGCTTTCTTGCTTTTTCTACAATGTAGTTTCCCTCCTTGTGTTGGAGTTTTCCATTTATTATCCTTTGAAAGGCTGGATTTGTGGAAATATATTGTGTAAATTTGGTTTTGTCATGGAATACCTTGGTTTCTCCATCTACGATAACTGAGAGTTTTGCTGGGTATAGTAGCCTGGGCTGGCATTTGTGTTCTCTTAGGGTCTATATGGCATCAGCCCAGTATCTTCTGGCTTTTATATACTCTGGGATTATTCTGATAGGTCTGCCTTTATACATTACTTGACATTTTTCCCTTACAGCTTTTAATATTCTTCTTTGTTTTGTACATTCAGTGTTTTGATTATTACTTGATGGGAGGAATTTCCTTTTAGGTCTAATCTGTTTGGAGTTCTGTAGGCTTCTTGTATGTTCATGAGCATCTGTCTCTTTAGGTTAGGGAAGTTTTCTTCTATAACTTTGTTGAAGATATTTACTGGACCTTTAAGTTGGAAGTCTTCACTCTCTTCTATATCTTTAGGTTTAGTCTTCTCATTGTGTCCTGGATTTCCTGGATGTTTTGGGTTATGAGCTTTTTGAATTTTGCATTTTCTTTGATTATTGTGTCTACATTTTCTATGGTATCTTCTACCCCTGAGATTCTTTCTTCTATCTCCTATATTTTGTCAGTGATGCTTGTATCTATGACTATTGATCTCTTTCCTAGGTTTTCTATCTCCAGGGTTGTCTCCCTTTGTCCTTTGTGATTTCTTTATTGTTTCTATTTCTGTTTTTATATCCTGGATGGTTTTGTTCAATTCTTTCACCTGTTTGTGTATATATATATATATATATTGTAATTCTTTTGGGAATTTTTGTGTTTCGTCTTTAAGGGCTTCTACCTGTTTATCTGTGTTCTCCTGTATTTCTTTAAGGGATTTATTTATGTCCTTCTTAAAGTCCTCTAACAGCATCATAAGATGTGATTTTAAATCAGATTCTTGCTTTTCTGGTATGCTTGGATATCCAGGGCTTGCTGTGTTTGGAGAACTAGGTTCTGGTGGTGTCATATAGCCTTGATTTCTGTTGCTTATGTTCTTGCATTTGCCTCTCACCATCTGGTTATTTGTGGTGTTAGCTGGTCTTGCTATCTCTGACTGTGGCTTGTCCCTCTGGTAAGCCTGTGTGTTAGCCCTCCTGTGAGACCAGCCCTCCCTGGGTTGAATTTGGGTATGGATAGCTAAGGCACAGGGTCAGTTCCCAGTGCACAGGAATTCAGGATAATCCTGTCTCAGGCTTCTTCTTGGTTTCTGTGTGCTTAGGACTCTGATTGGGTCCCTCTTGTGTCAAGTGTTTGAGCAGAAGTGGTAGTGTCACCCATGCTCTCAGGTGTGTCAGAACTCCTAGAAGGCCAGCTCTTTCCCCATGGGATTTGGGTATGGAGATCTGTGCCACAGGATCAGCTCCAGGTGCAGACGAACACCAGGTATATCTTGCTGTCTGATTTTGTTAATTTGGAAACTTTTTCTGTGCCCTTTAGTTTAGCTAAAGGTTTTGTCTGTGTTGTTGATTTTGTGAAGAACCAACTCTTGGATTTGTTAGATGAACACCAGGTATATTTTGCTTTCTGATTTTGTTAATTTGGAAACTTTTTCTGTGCCCTTTAGTTTAGCTAAAGGTTTTGTCTGTGTTGTTGATTTTGTGAAGAACCAACTCTTGGATTTGTTGATTTATTGTATCAGTCTCTGTTTCTAATCAGTTGATTTCAGCCCTGCACTTGACAATTTCCTATTATGTGTTCCTCTTGGGTTTGTTTGCTTCTCTTTGTTCTAATGCTTTCAGGTGTGCTAGTATAGGATCTCTCCAGTTTCTTTATGTAGGCTCTTAGTGCTATTAATTTTCCTTTTAACATTGTTTTCACATGGTGTTCCTTTATTTTCATTGAATTCCAGAAAGTCTTTAATTACTTTATTTATTTCTTCTTTGTTCACATTACCACTGAGTGAAAATTGTTCAGTTTCCATGACTATGTTGGTTTTCTGTTGTTTTTGTAGTTATTGATGTCAAGCCTTATACTGTACTGATTTGATAGAATTCAGAGACTTATTTCTGTTTTCTTGTTTCTGTTGAGGTTTGCTTTCTGTCTGATTATATGGTGAATTTTGAGGGTTCCATGAGGTTCTGAGAAGAATCTATATTCTTTTGTTTTAGCATGAAGTTTTCTCTTGATATCTGTTAAATACATTTGCTTCATAGCATCTGTTACCTTCACTTTGTTTCTGTTTAGGTTCTGTTTCAATGATCTGTACTTTGATTAGTGTAGGGATTAAAACCTCCTACTATTATTGTGTGAGATTAGTTCAGTTTCTCTTACAAATTTGTGTGCCTTTGTGTTTGAGGTATAGATACTCAGAGTTGAGACTTCATCTTCATGGATTTTTCCTTTGATGTGTATGAGTTCTCCTTCCCCATCTCTTTTTGATTACTTTTGGATGAAAGTCTATTTTATCTGGTATTAGAGTAGCTGCTACAGCTTGTTTCTTAGTACTGTTTGCTTGTAAAACTTTTTTTCAGTTCCATACTCAGAGGTAATGTCTGCCTTTACTGTCGAGTTGTGTTTCTGTATGGAGCAGAATGATGGATAATTTCTACATATCCAGTTAGTTAGCCTGTATCTTCTTATTGGGGAATCAATATTGAGATGTTGAAAGATATTAAAGACCAAGGATTGTTAATTCCTGATATTTTTGTTGTTAGAGGTGGTATTATGTTTATATGATTCTCTTCTTTTGGGTTTCTTCTGAGATAATTAATTTGTGTTTTCATGGGTGTAGCTACCCTCCTGTATTTGAAGTTTCCTTCTAGCATCCTCTGATGTGCTAGTGTAGTCAAAGATACTGTTTAAATATGGTATTGTTGTAGAATATCTTAGTTTTTCCATTTATGGTGACTGAGAGTTTTGCTGGGTATAGTTGTCATTTGTAGTGTCTTAGCATCTGCATGGTATTTGTGCAGACTTTTAGAGTCTCTCTTGAGAAGTCTGATGTAAATATGATAGGTCTGCCTTTATATGTTACTTGCCCATGTTCCCTTACAGCTTTTAATATTCTTTCTTTGTTGTGTATATTTAGTGCTTTAATTACTATATGTCAGGAGGATTTTCTTTTCTGGCCCAATATATTTGGTGTTCTGTAGCTTTCTTGTATGTTTATAGCCATCTCTGTCTTTTTGGTTAGGTAAGTTTTTATCTATAATTTTATTGCAGACATTTTCTGTTCCTTTTAACTCTACTCTCTTCTATTCTTATTTTTCTTATGTTTGATCTGTTCATTGTGTCCCAAATTTTCTGGATGTTTTGTATTAGGATCTTTTTCACTTTTGCATTTTCTTTAACCATTGTATCAATATCTTCTATGGTCTCTTCTACACATGTGATTCTCTGTTCCTTCTCTTGTATTTTGTTGGTGATACTTGAATTTGTAGTTCCTGTTCTCTTCCCTATGTTTTCTGTTTCCAGAGTTGCCTCCATTTGTGATATCTTTATTGTTTCTATATCAATGTCTAGGTCATGGACAATTTTATTCAATTCCTTCTCCTGTTTGTTTGTACTTTTCTGTATTTCTTTAAGAGAGTTATTTATATCCTCCCTAAAGGTCTCTATAATCTTCATGAGATGGAATTTTAGGTCAGAAACTTGCTCTTCAGGTATGTTCCAATATCCAGGGCCTACTGTGGTAGAAAGGATTGTGCCAAGTTGACTTCTTTATCTTATTTTTTTGAGCTTACTTTTCACTATCTTATTATCTCTGTTGTTAACTAGCCTGTTTTTCAGATTGGAGTGGGCCCCCTAAGTGGCAGGCAGAGCTCTGTGACTTGGTTTAGAGCTGCCCTCCTAGGAGACAAGTGGTGCTGTTTCTGTTTAGAGCAGGTCTCCCATTTCCCTGGTTAGGGAAGACTTCCTCTGTTCCTGGTTAGGGTAAAAACTCCTGGGAGACAGGCTGCATGTGAGGTCAAGGGAGCAGGAATGCTAATCTGCCATGGGTGCAGGTAGAGGTGCAGTCCAAAGAGTGATGGGGCTTGGGCAGAGAGGTATTGTTTTCACCTCTACTTCACTCAGTGGGGGCCCCTGCCTGCATAGGTATGGTGACAAGCATCTCACTTCTGTTCCTGGTTTAGACAGATCTCCTGGGAGACAGGCAGGCTATGGGGTTTGGTGGGCAGACATGTCAATCTCATGATAATAAGTTTTTACATGGTTTACTCGTATATTCTTCATTTTGACTAACTCTGTCCCATTACTTTGTCTCCCAATTGTCTAAAATAATATATGTTTTAATGATGTGTGACGTATTTTGAGATACATATACTTATAAAATGGCCAAGTTGGAGAAATTATAGTATATGCACAGCTGAACATTATGCATGCTGCAAACAAACAAACAAGCAAACAAAAAGCTTACAAGCAACAGTTAATATTAGAACCCTGAAGAAAAATATAGCTCTGAACACTGTTACATTATGACAGACTTCTAGGTAAGAAGGAAGAATAAAGTCTCATAGTAACAGGAGAAGCCATTCAAGCTTCCAGAAGACAAAAGACAAATATTACTATCCAGATATGGAATATATGAACTACAACAATGATCAACACAACATGATAATCCAAAATTCCAGTAGTGTTGAACATACCATAGTGGTAAGCAACATCTGTCTTTTTGAACTCAAAGTATTCTTAACAAGAATTGTGAATTTGAGAATTATTAAAGTAAAGAAGTAAAAGAGACTTCATGAAGAATGACTATGTTATAAAGTACAGTATTTTTGCAAAGAGGCTTCAAATATAAGGTATTAGTAAATGGAAAGTTACCCAAAAAACAAAATAATGGAAGGCCAAGGAGATATGTGCGCCAATTTCTATATTTAATGCAAATTCTTCTTATATAAAGAGAGATAAAGTACTCTTTCTTTCTATCCTATGACTAATTAGTAATAGTTAAGTGAAGAACAATCAACAAATATTTATTCATAAGTTTACACTATTAGGTATGCATTTTGAATGTGATTTGCTAATACCTTTTTAATTACTCCCTTTTGTTGCTTGGAAAATGTACAGATGCTATTCCATTCTCTCAGGGTATTGGATCAAACAGTGGATGCTCATGATGGTTTAGTAAGTTTTATTGAAAATCACTCTAAAAAAAAAACCCCTGAATTTAAATTTCAGATTCTACTTACTATATAATAAAGTATATTTGATTTCCAAAATTCATTGAAACAAGTCTGTTTCATCCTCAGTACACAGCATTCTCTCAAACCACAGAGAACAATGCATGAATAGAGGACAGCACCAAAGACAAAAGACTCCTTTTACTGTTCATTAGATCAGTATAGGAAGCAGAAGCCTGTGTTCTGCTATGAAGGAAGGAACACTCTTGAAATAGAACATGTAACAAATGAAGAGTTAACAAAGAAAAATAATTAAATCATTTGATATTTGATCCTGTATCTTGAAGCTTTCATGATCTTTGTTTTTAAATGGCTTAATTATTTTGCATTCCTTTATAGTACAACTGCCTGAAGATAGAGCTTAAAGATTTTATTATTTCAGTCTGAAATACTTAGATCAACATAACACAACACTCAATAGATGTCATAAAATAAAATATTCTTAAGAAATACTCTAGATAATGGAAATGGAACTAGAATATTAGGTCTGATCTATTGGATATTTAAGGTGAGTACTGAGAGATAAAACTTTCTCTATTACCAACTTGATAGCCACAAGTTACATGTTGTTACAGAGTATGTGATACATATAAATGAATACATACACATGAAGGAATTTAATTTTTAAGGCAACTTCAAAATGTACAGAAGATTCTACTTTACTAGTTGTTCCATTATAATATTCAATTTCATTTGAATTTACATATGTAGGTTACATATGATTGGGTGCAATACAATTGAATAACAAACCTCTATATTATATATATTCTTGTTCACTATGAATTGATATTTAAGGAAAGATATTGAAATTTCTGTAAATCTTTTGAATATTGCACTGGCAATTTTCCAAGTTACCTATCATAATAATTACTATAGGCATACAAATCACAAATAATCATATGTATCAATAATCATCATTAACATCATATATGACTATATCAATTTTGTAAGCAAAATAGGTTTAATCACTGACAGAGTGTTGACACAAAGTAATCTTTTTTATTAGATTTTTTCTTTATTTACATGTCGTATGATATCTCCTTTCCTGTTTTCCCCTCTGGAAAAAAAAAGAAAACAAATAAAATAAAATAAAATAAAATAAAATAAAATAAACCCTGTTCCCTCTCCCACCCTGCTCAACAACCTACCCTCTCCTGCTTCCTGGCCCTGGCATTCCCCTACACTGAGGCATAGAACCTTCACAGGACCAAGGGTCTCTCCTCCCATTGTTGTCCAATAAGGCCATCCTCTGCTATACATATGCTGCTGGAGCCATTAGTCCCACCATATGTACACTTTGGTTGGTGGTTTAGTCCCTGGGAGCCCTGAGGATACTAGTTAGTTCATATTGTTGTTCATCCTAAGGGGCTGCAAACGCTTCAGCTCCTTGGATCCTTTCTCTGGCTCTGTCAATGGGGACCCTGTATTCAGTCCAATGGATGGCTCTGAGCCTCTACTTCTGTATTAGTCCTCTCAGGAGACAGCTATATCAGGCTCCTGACATCCAGCACTTGCTGGCATACACATTAGTGTCTGGGTTTGGTGATTGAATATGGGAAGGACTCCCAGATGGAGCAGTCTCTGGATTGTCCTTCCTTTAGTCTCTGCTCCATAATTTGTAGCTGCAATTCCTTCCATGGGTATTTTGTTCCCCCTTATAAGAAGGATTGAAGTCTCTACACTTTGGTCTTTCTTCTTCTTGAGTTTTTTTGTGGTTTGTGGATTAATTTTGGGTATTCTGAGCTTCTGGGCTAATATCCACTTATCAAAGAGTGCATACTATGTGTGTTCTTTTGTGATTGGGTTACCTCACTCAGGATGATATTCTCCAGATCCATCCATTTCCCTAAGAATTTCATGGAGTCATTGTTTTTAATAGCTGAGTAGTACTCCATTGTTAATACCTGAGTAGTACTCCATTGCATAGATGTACCACATTTTCTGTATCCATTACTCTGTTGAGGGACATCAGGACATCTGGGTTGTTTCCAGTTTCTGGCTATTATAAATAAGGCTGTTATGACACAAAGTAATCTTAAATATGGAATTCTACACTTTTTCACTGCTGTAGCCACATAGTATTAGAATAAAGAAAACCATTGGATGACAATCAACAAATTTATAATTCCTCATATTTTTGGATTTCAATCGCTTAGGATATGTTGGTAATATTAATTTTCATGTTAAGATATTAAGAAAAGGTAATTGTACTTCCTGTTGTTTTTGTTTTATGAGGTGGAATTAGATTTGGGTGAATTTGTTGAAAGATTACTTTCTTGCTTCTTCTAGGGTGTAGTTTTGTTCCTTATGTTGATATTTTCCATCTATTATCCTTTGTAGGGCTGGATTTGTGGAAAGATATTGTGTAATTTGGTAATTGTAGAAATAGATCCAATATTGTAGAATCTATATATACTTTCAACTTGTTTGTGACAGTGTTTTGCTGTGTACAATGGTCTTGAAATCTTGCTTCTCCTATCTCAGCCTCTCTATTAGTATTGTTTATTTCATGTTTTTACACTTTACTATGGTTTTCAGAACAGCTTATATATTTCAAAAATATTTATATATTTATATCCAAGGGAGACATAGATAATTAACTTGGGAGGTGGCTTGTAGGACAGAGAACAACAAAGAGTGAGACTGAATGCTTTGCTTGACATTTCTGGCTCTTGTATCAAGTTTGAAGAAGAGGACTTTATAAGTTACTCTTTCTCTGAGATGATTGCTTTTCAAAATTATCACAGCCAATGAACCAGATTCTTATCTTCACCTAAGGTCTGTGCCATCCTCCAAGCAGAACCATTGTTCATTGAAACAGTTGGTGAATGACTTTATGGATAGATCATCTTAATACACACACCATTTCTTAAATGAATGTAACCTGTTCTCTGTGGGCTGAGAATAAAATCACACACTCAAGTCAAATAGCTTTTTGACCATAGCAGGAAGTCTGTATCCAAAAATCCTGCCTACAATTCATTCCTTGGCGCAGCAGAACTGTCAACTCTCAGCTTAGCTACTATAGAGGTAAAATCCTTCGGTGATTTGAGGGTCATTAAAGTACAGCCTTATTACAATGAAATCCAATGTCTAAAAATTGTTCTTATTTTGAGCCTGTACCACAGAAAGACCCAAGATTTTAAATTCTACTAAATACAAAACAAACAAACAAAAAGACTTTACATATTTATGTTCATTTAAGAAAACACTAGTAGTGATGTATTATTTTGAAATATACAGTTAATATGTTTGGAGTTATTTGAAATTTATAGTGAGAAAAGCATATGTATTTTCAGTATTGTTGTAGACAAGCATCCACATAACACTGTTAAATTAATTGTTTTATATCAAACAACTTTTATAATACGCATTTTTATTATAATATTTTATAAATTTTAAGGAATATGACAAAAAGAGATATTGTAGGTATTGAAGAGGATGTCTCTGGGAGGAGTTGGGGTACAAAAAGGAAACAAGACTGTGATTTAATTCTATTTACTTAAAATATGTTTTTAAATGTTAATTTCAGACAAATTGAAATCATGTAGCGTTTCTCATCATAATGCAATAAAGTTAATAAAAAAAAGAATAAAGAAATCCAAATTAACAGAGTAACAAGTATGTATAAAATGTATTCTATTAATGTAAATTCACTCTTGAATTAAAACTACCATGAACCTTCACATGTAGTTTCTTTCTTTCTTTTTTGTTTTTTATTTTTTTGTTGTTGTTGTTGTTTTATTATTTGTTTTTTGTTTTTCAGACAGGGTTTCTCTTTATAGCCCTGGCTGTCCTGGAACTTCCTCTGTAGACCAGGCTGGCCTCGAATTCAGAAAGCTGCCTGCCTCTGCCTCCCAAGTGCTGAGATAAAAGACGTGCACCATGTACTTTCTTAACAGACAAAGTAATATTATTTTAGTCACATTTAAGCAGTGGAACTGGTTTATGTTTTTCTTTCTTTGAAATGAAAAAAAAGTTTAATAAAAGTTGAGATATTTTAACATGAGGAGCACAAGGCATCACACATTTTATGCAGAATAAACATCATAATAATTGTAAATTGTAATTGTAAATCCAGAACATTACAAGGTACAAAAAAGCCAATGCATACATGGATTAAAATTTATTTTAATAAATTATATATTATGCTTTGGGAGGACTGGCAGGTTATCAGATGCCTGAAAACACACCCTTAGCACTCTGTAAAAGAATAAAAGTAGAATAGTGGTTATACCATTTCATTTTCTTTTATGAATATCAACTCTTTTTATATTGCACTAAAATTCACAAATGCATTGGCAGCTTCCACAAGGGAGGCAGTCTTGGTATAATGTGATAAATTTGAATTTCAGATTCTTTTGGAGGAAGAAAAGCTGGCAGGAGAAAATCCGGTGTGTCTGCATAGATATATTAAGTGCAAATCAGATATGGGATGCAAGAGACTATCTGTTTTTAAAAGTCTACATTACCACTGAAGCAAAAACAAAAGAGGTTGACAGAGAAAATTATTTGCTTCACCTAATAAGACAGGACTCATTCACCTTGCTAGAGCCTTGTTACTCCCAGTTGTTCCCATCTCCAGGTCATTCCACAAAATAGTACAGGCTTGTTACTGAAATGTAAAGTGCACTACTAGGAAAATGTTATTC
>JADRCD010202073.1:24647-52462 GCA_019843815.1 Montemys delectorum | reverse complement strand
TTATTATTATTATTATTATTATTATTATTACCATCATTACTATTGGATATTTTATTTTATTTACATTTGGTTTATCCCTTTCCCAGTTTCTCCTCCAGAAACCCCCTACCCCGTGCCCCTTCCCCCTGCTTCTGTGAGAGTGCTCACTCACCTATCTACCCACTCCAGCCTCCTGGCCCTGGAATTCCCCTACATTGGGGCATCGAGCCTTAAGTGACCAAGGGCCTCTCCTCCCATTGATGCCTAACAAGGTCCTCCTCTGCTACATATGCGGCTGGAGCCGTGGGTTGCTCCATGTATACTCTTTGGTTGGTGGTTTAGTCCCTATGAGCTCTGGGGGGATCTGGTTGGTTGATATTGTTGTTCTTCCTATGGGGTCACAGACCCCTTCAGCTCCTTCAGTCCTTCCACATGAACTATTAAAGTCACCTCCCTTTTCCTCCCATATCATAGTCACTTTTCACTATGTATTTGGAACAGAATCTGGCAATCTGTGAGACATAATTCTTAACTCCATAAACTCTTACAAAGAAAAATACAGTAGTCATTCAGAATTTGAATAATCCTAGTAATTTGATCAGATAAATTAAAAAGGAAAAATCTTAATATATTTCTCAAGATCACTAGTATAAATCAAGATAGTAGTTTTGTATTTTAATTGAGTATTTATTATTATAAAATAAAGTTAAATTATATTCTGAGTCTTTGAGTTAATTGATATCTATGAAGGAAAAAACTACTTTTATATAAGTATTATATATTGTCATCGTGCTATGTTCCTTTGTGTTTTGGTTCTTATTTCTTTTTGTTTGTTTTTTGATTATGAAAAGGAGTCTCACTATGAATCATCTTCCAAACACAGTCTCTAAGGTAGCTAAGACTATATACACCCAGCCCCTTATCTGGGTATCTTTGACATTCTAGAGTACCCTAAAAATAGGTAAATGATAAATGAAGTGATTCTTAGATACATAGTGAGACAAATTTACTTGTTGGCTCTTGACAAAGGCTCTTGACAAGTAAAATATTCATATAGCTGTCTGATTCTGAGACTTTTTAAAGCTCTTGTTTATAAATTAAATTGATAAGATCATCTTGAGTTTCATGGGGACCACAGTTATTTATTCTACTCAGTTTATCATGGTTAATTATCTACCTGAGAAACATCCATACCTAAAATTAACCTCTCTGTACTTTGAGGACTCAAGATAAGGTATACTTCAGGAAACCTGTTCGGTTTAATTATACATTCTGCAATAAAAGATACAAAATTGGCTAGAACTCTTGTAGCTTTCACAAAAATTTAATAAGTAGCTGAAATATCTGTTGTCAATATTTGTTTGAATGTATGAAAATTTTTCCACTCGGTTATTTCAACTTCAATGTCAACCTATTATTTTAAGATTAGACAAATAGAAATACCATAGACAGACAAAACATAGGTAACATATCACAAATATATGGTAGATGATGATGGTTAAAAAGGTAGATGATAGATAGATAGATAGATAGATAGATAGATAGATAGATAGATAGATAGATAGATAGATACTCATATTAAAATTCCCAAAATTCATCGAAGAAAAATTATTGTTTGGAGTAGAGAAAAGATATGAGCAGACACAAGCTGGAATTTACAATTTGGGCAGCTAACATTGGTTAATATCACTTCAACATCTCAGATGTTTGGATAGGACAAATTCTAGAGAAAAGACTGAGTCCAGCAACAACTTCTCTGCTTACTTCAGTCTCCATAGTAGCCGGGGCTGCAGTCATACATCATCATACCTATCTCTCTATGGCATTCTTGATTAATCTAAAACTAAATGATTCACTGAACTTGAAACAAAGAAATTTGGCTGAATCATAATAAATATAGTAGGTGTCAAGAAATAAAAGAATAAGCACAGGGCCAGGGTGGGGCTAAAAAGCATGCTTATTGGTTGCTTTTTTAATAAAAATATATTGTGTTTTTTTATTTTATTAAAAATACATTCTTCTTTTCACAACCTATCCCAACTAGTTTTCCTTTCCTCTACCCCTTCTAGCTCCCACCTACCTCCCTCACCCACAGATCTATCTACTACCTCTCCTTTTCCCCTTCAGAAAAGAATAGGCCTCCAAAACAAGACAGTTAAACACACCATGCCGTGTGCTGGCTGGTTCTTCTTTCCCTCTCTTGAGGGAACCAAGACAGGAAGAGCATAGGCATGCTCGAGACTTGGTTGTGTGGGTATTTAGGGTTGCCTTTTCTATAATAAAACACTTACCTGTCCTACATCTGTGTTACTTTGCAGTGTGGTAGCTGACCTGCCTGAGTTCCTCTGATGCCAGAAACTGCAGCCACAAACCAAAACAGCAGGAATCAAGCAAAGGGATTTGTTGCTGGTTATCCTTTCTCTTGAGTCAGTCAGAAAAACTTTCTGGCTAAGCCGGTTAACTCTTTGTAAGCCAGAGAGGAAGGAAAGGAAAAGAATTAAGATGCTTATACAGGCAAATATGCACAGACACATACACATTCAAACATTCATATACACACACTATGGCCAAGAAAGACTTTCTGTCACAATCAATGCCACAAGCATTCATGCATGCTTGTGCATATACCTACACACATATAGACAAACAGGCATACATATTTGGGTGGATGGATAGATGGATGGATGGATGGATGGATGGATGGATGGATGGATGGATGGGGCAGAACTCCCCAAACCATTTAACCAAGAACTTTATTTCTTTTCTCTGATTGTTTATACCTTCTTAGACAAAATGTTCTTTAAAAAATCACCTCAGAGATAAAATGTTACATAAAATGGGAATTACAGAAGGATGTTGACATTAAGTTCAAAGCAGCATTTCACTATAATGTGCTCATTATAAGTTCAAAGCAACTGTTTCACATGCCCTTGCCTTACCATAGTGCATACCTCAGACTTTATCCTTCCACCTAAATGTTTTTTCTTAACACAAAATTGTCCCAAGTCTGTTTGTCTTTTTAGTATGATTATGAAAACTCATGTTGTTTTTATTATGCAGCCATTACTTACTATTTTGAGGAATGGGCACATTTTATTCGTATTTATAACTTTATAACATGTTTCTAGCAACTAAGACCATATGTAAAAACTTTCTTCCTAAAACTATTTGAATCAAATCAAGAATGCTGTAGAAACCTTATCTATTGTCTATATAGCGTCACTACAAAATAGTGCATCTTCGTAGGTCTGCAGAGATCTGCTCAAAAGAGCATCATATATCATTATATTTAATAATAGAAGGAAAGTCATATTAATAGCAGGAATTTTTCTCAAATATAATCTCTTTGGCCTTGCCTACAGAAACAAACTTGTCATAGATTTACAGTCCATGGAAGAACCATCTCAGAAGATCACATTTAGTTTTAGCTTCTCCTAGATGGCTCTTAGCACATGACAAAACAAGATACAATAAGACAAGTCAAAGCCCTCATGTCTAGGGTAGATGGGGCAGTCCAGTAGGAGGAAAAGAGTCCCAAGTATAGGCAAAGAAGTTAGGGATACACCTCCCCCCACTGTTAGGAATCTCACAAGAACACCAAGCTAACAGCTGTAATATACCTAGAGGACCTAAATAAACACATGCAGTGGCACGGCTTGTGTTTCAGTCTCTGTGAGCCCTATTCAGTTGATTTGGTGAACCATGACCTCCTTGTTTTCAAAATACAATTTCATAGAATAGGATAATCAGAGACTAGGAAAAACTGTATGGTTTATCAACTATTTTCCATACCTATTATCTAATTTCCATACATATTATCTCATTTAATCTTCACTGTACTTCTATACATTGATTTTATGTCCACTTCAGTGTTTAAAATATATTACTCTAAGAATTTCTTGTATATAAGTAGGCAAACCAAAACCAACTGACTCCATGATAACAATCCAGGCTCCAGCTTTTCTTCCTTCTGAAGTCTCTACTTGAGTAGGTCTTAGGGAAAGACTTTCAATACATACTATAAGCAGCATGCATGGAGTTTTTAATGCAGTCATTTTGGCAGGAACTGTTTTGTGAAAACTGCCATGTGAAAGAGATTAGCAGATCTTATGTGTAAAAGACAGACAAAGTGTATATTAAAAAGTATGCTTTTCTGTCTTATAAGGAAAACTTACATTTTTTAACTAAGAGAAAACATTGTTAAATTATGCATGAAAGAGGAAGCTAACATTTTTAGCTTCTGTTAATATGACAAGCACATGAATGATGATATGACCAATTATTCTTTAAAAATAAAAATTAATCAAAAATAGGCAATGGCTGTGAAGAAATCAAGGGTGGGTACGAGGGTTTAGAGGGAAGAACAGGAAGAGAAAAGTTATGTGATTATAAGATAATCTTCAAAAGAAAAAAGATAAAATCATATATTATAATAATTTGTCATGTGTGTATATCCTGAGTACTTATCTCTCAAGTTTGCCACGCCCACTCCTCTACTCCAGTCATATCCAAATTCTCGGGGGTAAAAGCCTGATTAAGGATGAGAGGCGTTATAGCCCCAAAAGGGAGCTTGTGTCCCCTGGGTATTCAGATAGTCGTTGGCATCTCCTAACTCAGACGAGTTCCAGATTAGTCTTTCCCATCATCAACATGCCCTCTTACTTAGACATAAAAGTACCCTAAGAAATGATTCGTTAATGGCTAAGATTGGGCATTATTTCCTGGCCAGCATGATGTTTCCAATATATCCTAATTTAATTCCAAGCTGTCCTTAGCTTGGAATTTCTCTCAAGGAATCTGCCTCGCCAGACAGGTTTTTTCTCAGAGTTAGCAACAGAGGTCAAGCTCATTCCTTACGGCAGTTCTACCATAGTCAGAACTGTTTTACATACTAGAGAGTAATCCAAGGGCGTTAGCTAGAACTGTTAGGTTGGAACTTCCAGGTGCAGGTGCATGCACCTCCAGCAAGACCCAACGAATTAGCAGGAAATGCTAGATCGAATTCTCCTAGTCCTTGCCTCCAGCAGAACCAGAGAATTAGCATAGGAATACCAAAATAGCCCCAGCATGGAGGGCTCAATTGCTCTTCCACCTGCTTCACACCTAGTTACCAGACCCTATCAACCTTGAGGCAGCAGTCACTTGCCTAAGTCTTGAGCCCCTTGCTGTAACCCCTACCCGCCTACATGACTCTTGTCATTCACCCTGTTTCCTGTATACCATATAAGCCTGCTTTTCACTTTATGTTCTCTCTTGGACTGGGACTTGCACTCGACTCGCACTGGTGCTCTGACTAGAACTGGAGCTTAGATGAACTAGGACTTAGATTCATGAAGTCCGAAGTCCTCCGGGCCCAGAGCACGTCTAGATGCAGCGCCTATCTAGAAGTGGCTGCTTTAGACCCAGTGTGTTTCAGGTAGCCTCAGATGTACCTTAATTACTAAGCCACCAGATTTATCATTTCTCTTTTGTGATGACTGTAAAAGTCTGATGCCATTTTGAAGAAATACATTCAGATCCTGTACTTCATGTGTCGTCTCTGCCATCATTTCTTCACCTATGCCTCGTCGACCTAACTAGGACCCCTGTTTCTCCCGAGGGTTGAGGGAGGCCCAGATCAGCCAGCCTGCGGCACAAGTTCAAATACATAGTTCCCAGTTTATGATTAAAAATAGTAATAATGATAACTCCAGACATACTAGCACAGAGTATAAATGTAGAGCCAATAAATTATGTGACATAGCAGGTTGAAGAAGGAAAAAAAGAGTGGAATCATTGCTGTCGTCCAGGGATGTGGATCAATTACAGGAAGACAGTAGACAGATGATGAATGCAAACACACATACTCACATGTACACACACACTCACTCAAAGAAAAAGAGATGAGAGAGTGAGAGAGAATTAACAGACAGGTAGAAGACTGTTGGATAATAAAAACATAGATAATAAATACATAAATACATGAAACACAGAAATGAAAAAATTTATGCTAATTTTATGACTAATTGACTTAGGAAATTAGTTTTAAGAATGGCCATCCCCTGGTGGTCATTGACAAAAGAGATTTATAGACTAACACTGACTATGGACTCGAACAGAGACAGGTCTATACAAAGAAGGTGAAGAAGGTGGTACAGGTTGATTCAGAAGTCTTGGCATCTAGAACATGGACTGGAAACTGAGATATATGGCAGGTATTTAAGAATCCAGAGCCTGGTACTAGCTCTGGTCTGAAGAGTGGCTCATGTACATCATTTCCATGACAGTACATAATCTCTAAGATTGTGTGTTCAGCCACCCAACCAACAGTCACATACAAATGAAATTTTATTACCATCAGTCATTTTCTACAAGCTAATAAAGATTATTATCTCCTTTGAATTCTGTGTTTAATTATGTTAACATCCTCCCGCCACAAAGACAGATGGCTAAAAACAATTTTAATTAAGAAAGTTATTTTGTAAATACAGCAATTTTGTCTTTCACTCTATCTGCAACATCACAATTTCAAAGTTTGAATCAAAACTAAATGGACTGGAAATAAAACTCAAAAGTATGGGAAAGATGTTCTTCTCCTAGATGTTTAACTTAAAACAAATAGAACAAAAGTATTTTATTAAATCCAGTTATCAGACAAAAGCCTCAGACATGACTCTGTGTCCTCTGAAGTGTTGGTGATCTGGTTAAAGACAAATCACCTCACGCCCTGTGAGAAGCATGCATGGCTCTCTCCCCTGCTCTGCTCTCCCATGTGCAGTTATTTTCACTGTGATTTCAATTTTATTCTTTTTGGTTTAAATTTATGCCCTAACACAGTGTTAGATTCTGTGGTGATTCAAATATAGACAATGTCTGTTGGAATCTTCCCTGTAATAGAAACCCTGCAGGATTTCAGCTCATATATAAATTTCTCATCAGTGGCACAGCAGTTAGACTTTAGGTGAACAAAATAGACAATAGTGGTTATACAATGCATCCCACCCCACCCATACTGAAGGAAATTCTGGTCTAAGTGGGTATTTTCCTTGCTTCTGTGTTTTTGCTTTCTTCTCTCCTTCAGACTGAGATTACAAGCACAGACACACGAACCATTGGGAAATGGTCTTTTCCCATAATCATGCCATGTGTTCTCGCTATGGCACACACTGGAAATCTGGTCAATTTAATTTACTTGAGAGACAAAACAGAACAGATTGCAGTATGTTATCACACAATCCAGGAGAGAATGGTGGCTATATGTGACATATCCACTAATTATGCCTCTGATTTCAACCTGAGCTGTGATGGGCAGCAACACCCAAATCCAAGGTGATAGCTATTTACACAAAGCATGCATTCTTTTGACTTATTGTCTACTCTCAACCAAGACCATTCTCCAACACTGTCCAGTATAATTGCCTTGTCCAAGCACAGCACAGAATAGCTGGGTTCTTATCTTCAGCAGTGGATCCTATTGGACAAGCATGCTGCCTCCTGTTCTTGGAGTTATCATTATGGATTTGCATGGATATTTTGTGCACTTCTCAGAAGCACCTAGGATAATCACATGCAGGCTGTGTGGAGACAGAACCTGGCCAACATACCTGTGTGCTAGCATATATTCTGTCCCTGACTTGACTCACCTGCTTCTTCACACCTGATTCTGGTATCACTAACATAGCTAATGAGGTCCTTTCCTAGGCCTGTGCTTCCCAAAAAGTCCAAGACGACGTAGAAAACTTTGTAATCAATTTAATAGTCCTACAATAGGGCTTGGCAATTTTTTTCTGTAATGGAGACAATTAGTAAACTATGGGGTTCATGAAGACTTTGATATTCGTAATCAAATGTTCCCTTTTAGAATAAACAATACATCATGAATGCACATGATCATATTCCACTAAAATTTAATTTTTAAAGTCCTAAACGAGGAATTGTTCACAAAGGTGAAAGCACGAGTCATCTGTATGATTGGCTTGAATTTGGTTCCTGGAACTCATATAAAAAGCGGGGCTCTCACTGATATAAAAAGTGGAAAAGTGGGCCCTTACCAGTAACAGCAAGATGGGGGATAGGAGAGGAGAAATGGCCAGCTCATGGCCAACTACCCTGGAGTACAAAGCAATTATTGTACAGAGGGGTACAATAAGGAAGAAGCGAATTGAATCCCGAGTTATCCTCTGACTTCTTGTGCATATGGTCATATGTACATACTTGTACATGCACATGCCTTATGCATGAGTGTGTATGTCTGTGTGTGTGCGTGTGTAGCAAAAATAAATAATAACTCATTAGAATGCATGGGATTCCTCTTGAATGCAAGTACCTTAATAATAATTGATAAACTTAATACTTATCTTTCGTTAAAATAATTATATAAAGTCAGCATTGTTAGAACTATTTCAGATTTTAATTTCAAGTCCAGAGACACTTCTGTACTGCAAGAATTTAGCTTTCTTCAACTAGACCAACTGCTTTATGTGACAATTAAAAGCAAATGTCCTAAAAAATACTAAATCTATGACATTTTATTATTATGTGAAAATTGTAATTTTAACTGGTGAATCATGTCATCTTGTAGCAGATCTCACTAGCCACAATGAAAATGCAGTTTTAAATGTTTTACAGGAAGAAAATTGTCAAATCGCTTCTTGTAGTTGGGTTGCTTAGTCAATGCCCTCTCCAATTGTTTTTGAGCTGTTATCATACTTTTGTCAAATCAGATTATTCCTAGGTTTGTGTGTAATTCTTACACCTGGAATCACAAAGCTCCAATTTCTTAAAGGAAGTTGAAAAGTAATAGAGGGTTAAATTTAATTTTGTAATAATACATATTATTGATGAATAAATTTGAGAAAATCATTGAATAGTTTTCTCTTTAAATTAGAGTAAATCTTGAATTCATTTTTATAAAAAAAATGCCTAAACACAAGATATTTTTTATTTCTTTTATTGGATATTTTCTTTATTTATATTTCAAATGTTATCCCCTTTCCCAGTTTATTAAAACATCTCAAAATTTCCTTACACTGAGAAGCGAACTATGTTCTGTACTAATTCCAGTAGTCTAAATGTCATGATTCTACAAATCTATAGACTAATTAACTTTATATCATTCTCTATGTAAATAGAACAAAATATTAGTTATAAAAAGAAAATAAACAGCTATTAAAATAAATCATTTAATACTATGTTGAATACATAAACATAAAATAAGTGCAGTGTATAGTTTGCATCAAAACTTCCTGAAACTCGAGAAGATGGTTTAAATTAATATTATATGATGCTTTCTAAAGGACAGCCAGTGACTACAGGAAATATATCAACATTCAGTTGAATAACCTCTCAGAATGTTAGTAAAGTCAAGTTTAAGTTAAACATTGCTTATTCTCTTATTGTAGCTGGGAAATTTCAGGGATAATATGTCTCTTTTTGAGGTTATAACATAATTACAATTTTTTTTGTTTCTCTTTCCTCCCTCTAATCTTTCCCAAATTTCCCTCCCCACTCGCCTTCAAACTGGGATTTCTTTTTTCATTATTTTTTGATGTTTATTGGGATTGATATTCTAAAGTGATTGTATAGAAGTTAAATCACAATTTCTCATTTCTAACCATCTACTAAATTATATGCTCTTATTTTTCCATGTTTTTCTAATCTTAACTTTCTAATTTTGTTGACCTTACATTTGGAAAAGCAATTTTAAGTGGAAATTTCATGAAGGGATTCCACTTCAAGCCATAGAACTTTATAGAAATAAATAAGGCCATTATAAGTATATTTCTTCACATTCCAACAATCCCAGGCTTTTATTCAAATCTTAAAATACCCATGAGAAAGGAATATGTACATTGTATAAGTATGGTATCTGAAAATTATTAGTTTGGAGGCATTATAAATGTTTAAAACTTTAAAACTGTACTACAGAGTTTGAATTTCTAGTTTATAAATTCATTTTTACATTCACCTTTTTGAGAAAACTGTGGACACATTAAACTGCTTACACTCACTTTTTTTATAGGAGTATCTCTAAAATGAAAAGAAAAATTTGCAGTGCCAGTTGGCTAGCTAAGTTATCTAAAATATGATAACTGTAGAATGAAGTAGAAGGTCATAATTATAATTTTTCCCAGGGAAATCTGTGATACATCTCCACACATTTAGAAAATTCAGCATTTTTCAGCCATTCAAGATTTTAAGGTTAATTATTTTCTTTAGCCAAAGGAAAAAACAACTATGTAATCCTTTACTAAAACTGTGTGTGTGTGTGTGTGTGTGTGTGTGTGTGTAATGCACACACATGCTAATAACCATTACATTTAAGGAACAGAGAGAATAAAATCTTTCTTTACCCTAAACATCCAGAAGAGAGGTCCTATTAATTCAAGGTCTCTTACCCTTTCAAAGGAAATCATCTAAAATTTTATGCGGCCGTTTAAATGATTGCTTTGGGAAATTTATATGGTAGTCATGGGAACAAGTAAAGAAGTCAAGGAAACGTTGATCATTTTAATAGTGTGAGAGTGATCCATCCAATTTGTAAATACCTTGGACAACTCTTCTAGGTCATGAGTGATCAGAAAAGACATTTATGCAAAATTAATGAAATAAAATACAATCTCATTAATAGCTACAACCCCCTAAAGTTTTTCTAATTGGTTGCATTTTCTGTAAATAGTGTTTGAAAGGAAGGGCGAGAAGAAATGCTTCCTTCTGCACAGGGTTACGGCATACATAAAACAAAATAATTTTCTCTCTGTTGATTCAGAACTAACTCTTATGCTTTTTTGGTTTTGTAACATCACATTTTCACGAATATCACTCCTGTACATCTTTTCCATTCTTCAGTGATCCCATCTATACTTACCTGCCTAGAAGGATATGCAATAGTCTAGCTGAGGCTCCTTGTAGTTTGTCCTTATTAACCCCAGAACCAAATCGTCATATGAACTTTGTTGTTCATGTCTGCTACTTAACATTTTAGGGACGGTGAAATGAGTTGCATAACTGAAACCCCTGGAACAGAGCACAAAAGCAGTTAATGTTGACAACATTCTTATTTTATGGTCTGGATTTTTTTTCTAGATGTTCTTCTACACACCCAAAGCCCTAAATTAAGTTTTCTTCTTGCACCATTTTTCCTGGCTACTGACACCTTGGCCAGGTCAGTATGGAATCCAGCAAGAAATTACTATATTTTGTTTTCTCTTTTCTTTATTTCTTTCTCTCTCTCTTTCTTTCTTTCCTTCTTTCTTTCTTTTAACTTAGTGATTTTCTTCTGAAACAATCTCAGCAGTATGTCTTTCAGAGAAATATTGAAATGATAAAATACCTGAATATTATCTCATTGTTCTTATCACAATGGACCATAGAAAGGCCAAGAAGTTAAGGATATAGGGCACTCTGGGTCCATGTTACCAATCTTCCTTATCAGTTCTTGTGGAGACCAGTCCTCAGTAGTCTCATGGTTGATAGGAACAGACTAGGGCTTAGCATGGTTGAGCTACATTCATGTCTTATTTTAGCAGGAAAGTGAACCTGAGAATGTCCACTTCTATGGTTTGCAGTAAAGACTTCTGGTAATCTACCAGAGACTGACTGCAATGCTATAATACATGTCAAAGGGAATTTTATATCATAGATGTCATTTCCACGTTGTGCCTTTAAATGAGGCAAAGATATCACTACACATGATTAGCTACAGCATGGTCTTCACTGAATTTCAAACTAGCAGAATTCTCTGATTGCAGTTGTGGATTATGGAACTCCTCCTCCCTACACAGGAGCCCAAAGCCAAGAACAAATCCCTAAGAATGGTAGGAAACTTGAGGGGGGACAGCTTTTCATCTCTCAGGCTTTTCTCACAATAACTCATGCAAGAAAAATAATCACTTACAATATTTCCATTCAGTCAAATCAAGAGATACATATTCGCGTTGGCAATATGACTTAAAACAGTAACCAAGGCCATGATAAACAAGATTCAAGCAGAGTAGGACTAGGGCTACGTGTTGAAGCTTTGTCTTACTTTGCTAGAATCCTTTCATCACCATGGAAAATGGCCTAGACTGCAAAAGATGTCATCCATGCTATACCAGTGCAAGGTATACCAGTGCTATACCTTCATATTTTATTACCTCCCAAGAAAAATCAATTATAGAATGTTTTCAGTGCTGGTAAGCAAGTCAAATAGATGAGGTCTATAGAGCAGCACACATCTAGCTAAGAACATATCTGCATATGTGTGAATTCAACAATCAGCACTCCTTCTTCTTAATATGACTATCAATGTCAAAGTAAAGAGTTGGAGATAGGTTCTGTTACTGGCCTTTAACTTCTCTTGAAAGCTACTCCCTAAGAACCAGCATTTCCCCGAAATGGGTAAGCACTCCAAGCTGGGCTTTGATCTTATTCATACACATAATTCAAGGCTAGGGTGAGGGCCACACTAGTTCTATGCTAAAGCATCTTCTTCAATTATATTTTCTTTTATCTTTTCTGCAGGAGCAGTTTTTATTGACTAGCTTTGTAATTTGGCTTTCTTGCATATATAATCTGATTACTCAGTCTCCTAAACTCTCTAACATCCTTCTCATCCCTATCAACTGACCACCCCCTCTCCTTTTCTGCCACTTTCCCTTGTGTAAGGCTTTATGCTGTGATTCATGACCCATTTAGTTTTATCAGAGCCGTTTGTGTGACCACTGGATATATAACTATCCATTGGAGTCTGGTGGAGTTACTGGTGAGTTCTCAGCTGAGAGTAAAGGCTCTACCATTGTTGGTCAGTAACAAATAGTTAAACAGTGAGGGGCGGGGTCTCTTAAGTCTCTCCTCCAGGTTTTCTTTAATACCAAAAGTCACCTACTCACAGAAGACACATAGCTCCTTCCCCATAGGAGGAAGATGTCGTCTTTAGAGTATGCCTGCTCGGGATGCAGCTGCATTTTGGGCAATAAGGATTGATGTGCATGTTCAGAAGCTGAAAGATGGGCTGTGTGTTATTTACGACTTTCCAAACACACTTTTACTTTTATGATCACACTCACTGGCTGATTCCATGAGGAGTATGAACCTGGCACACTACTTTGCTTGATTTTCTAAGATCTTGTAAAACCTAACTCACCACATGGCAGGTAGCTGCTTCCCACAGAGTTTTCCACAGATATAAACTACAGTTAGGAAACTGAAACATTTAAATTATTTCCCCCCAAAAAAGTTTAAAATTTCTAATCTCAAGCCATTTTCTTTCAAAAATATGAGGACATCATAGACAATTTACCAGGCATATTGTTTTAGAACCATCAACATTTATAAAAGTGTCAGCTCTAGTTTATCACCAAAAATCAAGCAGTGAACAACAGCTATATTGATTGCTTCTTGTAAAATTTCCTTTCAATCACTAATTCATTTAAGAACCATTTAGACTGATAAGGTCCATGAATTTGATGGTCTTGCATCTTCCAGCAGAAAGACATAAACAATAGATCTGTAAATGTCCTGATATGGAGGGATGTCACATCAAGTTAAAAACTTTGATTATGTGAAATATAGTCAGTGTGGATTCATGTACTACTTTTAAGTTTTCAGGCATCTTCAGTCAATTCTACAGTGAGGAATTTAGGGAGAAAAGAAAGATGCTTTACTTTGCTTGTACACTAGTATTTTTCTGTTGAGAAGTATTATAACAAGTGAAACTTTTTGCCTAGAACAGAACAACTAACTGGAATTTATTTCTATTTTCTCATACTCAAAAGCTGAATGATTAGAGGTTAAAAACCTGCACTCATTTCAAAAAACCAACAGAAATCTTCATCACAGTGAGCCTTGTGGGCCGTCATTCAGAAAAATTCAGATCGTTTTGATCTGTCTTGTCTTCATATTCTCCATATTTGTAAAAGTTATTCACTAACTGCTCTCTGGTCTTCAGCCACACGGGATTCTCCCACGCCCCACTCTCTTGATTTCTTCATACCTTCAAGACTTTTACCTAACACACAAATACTAAAAGTAACACGATTTGTTACTCAGAGTCTCAGGGAAATAGAACCCCAGATGCCACTTCAATCACAGTAAATAGAGCAGAGTGAATTGTGAGCAAAAAAAAACAGAACAGGAGTCAGGCAAATTCAGGAGCAAGCTCGGATACTTTTATTAAATAATGATTTTGAAAAGAATTTATTCTAATTGCTACAAGATAAGAATGCATAAGTGATGAGACAAATGACTATTATATGTCCAAAATACCTTTTGCAATATCCCTTCTTATAGCAAATAGCATGTGTATGTGTACATGCATGTATGTATGTATGTATGTATGTATGTATGTATGCATGCATGCATCTGTTCCCCAAACAAACAAAAACAAACTGGAGTCAATTGAGTCTGATAGGCACTCACTGGTACAGAAGAAGAAATATCCAAGTCTGAAGAATGTGCATCCTGGGAAATATTTACAATATGAAGTTAAGATAAAATCAGACTTCAGCTCAGCATCTGCACTATGTTTACATCTTTGTCAAATTATGTGTATACGTCTTCAAGAAATGGAAACAATTAAGAAATACAAATCAAAACTAAGCAGTGGAATTTTTGAGATGAAAGATCTTTTAAAAGCTTCCATATTATTTTATTCTTCAAATACCAATTTTCAGAAATATTATGTTTGCCTAGAAATGAGTGGATCCTTTAGTTTAGATAAATGTAGCTGGTAGGGCGCTCAGTCCACAAGTCTCTGTCAGGAAGGAATATGTCTGTATCTCTCTGCACCCAGGGCTCATTTCTTCGTAGGCCCCTCTTTTCCTGAGTCTTAATCTCCCCTGGAAAATTTCCTCTCTTGAAAACTGCATCCTTGTTGCAGAGACAAACTATGGAGCAGAGACTGAAGGAAGGACAATCCAGAGACTGCTCTACCTGAGAATCCTTCCTATATTCAGTCATCAAATCCAGACACTATTGTGGATCCCAGCAAGTGCTGCCTGACAGGAGCCTGATATAGCTGTCTCCTGAGAGGCTCTAACAGTGCCCGACAAATATAGAAGTAGAGGCTCACAGCCATCCATTGGACTGAGCACAGGGTGGACAATGAAGGAGCTAAACAGAGGGCCCAAGGAGCTGAAGGGCTTGCAGCCCCTTAGGATAAACACCAATATGAACTAACCAGTACCCTCAGAGCTGCCAGGGACTAAACCACCAACCAAAGAGTACGGCTCCAGCAGCATATGTATAGCAGAGGATGGCCTAATCCATCATCAATGGGAGGAGAGGCCTTGACCCTGTGAAGGTTCTATGCCCCAGTGTAGGGGAATGCCAAGGTTAGGAAGCAGGAGATAGTGGGTTGGCAAAGAGGGGGAGGGGAAGGGAACAGGGTTTTTATTTATTTATTTATTTATTTATTTATTTATTTTTATTTTTTGCAGAGGGGAAACCAGGAAAGGAGATATCATTTGACATGTAAATAAAGAAAATATCTAATAAAAAAAGAAAGAAAATTGCATCCTTGTTAATCTTTCTTTCTTTCTTTCTTTCTTTCTTTTTTTCTTTTGTTTTTTGTACCTGGTAGGGATTCCTTCACACTGTGTGTTTGATCGCCTAAAAGCTAAGAATAAATGATAAGTCAAATGAATATTATATGTCCTGAATATAATTTCCAACATCCTTTTTATAGGAAATATGTATGTGTACCTCAAATATTTTTAAAATTGGGGTCAATGGATTCTGATGGACACTATTACAGAAAAGTAGGAGTCCAAGTGTGAAGAATGTGCATTCTAGAAGTTCCATGTATGATCACAAAGGTTCTTTATATCTGTTTCCTTTGAAATACTTATACCAAGAAAGCTGACGGATGAGGGAACCATGGATGACTTCCATTCTGTATAGACCTGTAGTTTAAGTCCTTTTTTCTATTTATTTATTTGTTTATTTGTTTATTTATTTACTTTACATCTCAATATTATCCCTTCCCTGCAGTCCCTACACCTAATCCCTCCAGATCTGTTCTTCTATCCCTACCCCTCCCATTAAGTTCCCTCCCACCGTAAATCTCCAGTATCTATTTTATTTCACTTGATGAGAAAGATTCAGACCTTCCTTGTTATTTGGTTTCTTAGGGTCTGTGGATGGTAGTATGATTATTCTGTTTTTTTTTTTAATGGGTAATATTCATGTACAAGTAAGTGCATACAGTTCATGTACTTTAAGGTCTGGATCCTCAATCAGGATGATATTTTCTAGTTCCATCCATTTGCCAGCACAATCCACGTTTTTCATAGCTGAATATTCTTCCGTTGTATAAACGAACCACATTTTCTTTATCTATTCTTCAGTTCAGGAGCACCAAGGGTGTTTGCAGTTTCTAGCTACAAATAAAGCTACTATAAACATAGTTGAGTAAGTGTCCTTGTGGTGCATTGCAACATCTCATGGGCATATGCCCAGAGTGCTATAGCTGGGTGTTGAGGTAGAATTATTCCCAATTTTCTGAGAAATCTCCAGAATAATTTCCAGAGTGTTTGTACAAGTTTTCACTCCCACCAGCAATGGAGGCATGTCCCCCTGTTCCATATCCTTGCCAACAAGTGCTGTCCCTTGAAATCTTGATCTTAGCCATTCTGATGAATATAAGGTGGAGTCTCAGAGTCCTTTTGATTTGCATTTCTCTGATTACTAAAGACACTGAACATTTCATTAAGTGTTTCTCTGCTATTTAGGATTCCTCTGTTGAGAATTCTCTATTTAGCTCTCCAACATATTTTTAATTGGGTTATTTGAGTTGTTAGTGTCTAATTCCCCTTGTTCTTTGTATATTTTGGATATTAACCCTCTAATTTGAGGTTTTTAGCTTTTTCTTGTAGGTGAAAGGATGATTCTAAATGAATATTGGGCTATTAAAACCAGAAGCTTCTGCTTGCCTGCCTTAGTAGACATCTTAACAAGGTCTTTTACTAAGGTACCTTACATCTCTTGTCATAAATTTTCACTGTGAAATTACTAAGAAAGTCCCTAACTTTATAGTCCTTGTGAGAAACGTGGCCACTTTTCCTATATTAAACTTTGTAAAAGTAGCAGGAATTGTAGAAGAAATGTAAATTTTGAAATTCTTTTCATTCTTTATAGTTCTGCCTCCTTAAGGTTTCCAAAATGAATTTTTCGGGAGTGCAAGCAAGAGTAGAGGTGTTGGTTTTTCAAAAGAAAGCAAACACAGAATTGGCTCTCATGGAGTTTCAATATGGAAAAAGAAAAACATGAGATAGCAAAGGAAAGAGAAATCATTGGTTTTATTTTTATTATGAAATGATTATGACATTTACATGCACTTATAATTTCAACCATATGTTAACATGAAGAACCTTGAAGATGTGACCCAAGATTAACCTTAGCTTCATTATTTGCAATTTATATCCCTCTACTAAATAATATTCTTACATTAAACAAGAAAAAGCAGGAAACAGTACAGCTAATACAGCAATAAAAATAGAAAATAGAGATCATATAGACACCCTGGAAATACAGTTGGCTGATCTGTGACAAAGGAACAGAACATAACTGGAGAAAAAAGAGGTATTAATTTTACAAGGCAACTCTAGAGTACCTAGATATCTACATACAAAAGAAGGAATATAGGAGTATGCCTTGCATCTTTAAAAGATTAATTCAAAATGACTATAGAGCCAATATTAAATCATAAACATTGACTACACAGAAGAAAATATAGACAATTTTAGATATGTGACTATAATTGCTTAGATACAACATTATCTGTATTAACTAATTTATCAAATGATTGATAAAATGAGTCTAATTAAATTAGATGTTCTAGCCTAGTAAAAATAATAAAAAAATGTCAGGTGGTGGTGGCACACACCATTAATCCCAGCACTTGGGGGCAGAGGCAGGCAGATTTCTGAGTTAGAGGCCAGCTTGGTCTACTGAGTGAGTTCCAGGACAGCCAGGACTACACAGAGAAACCCTGTTTCGAAAAACCAAAAAGATAAAAATGAAAAATAAGATCAACCATACATTGAGAAACATATTTTCTAAAGACATCCAACAAAGGATTAATACAAAAAAATTAGACAATCCTTCCAGTCTGAACCTGTGCTATGGGCAGACTTAGGGTATTGGCTCCACACTCAGTCCCACAACACCCAGAGAAAGCTTGAGTCCCATGTGCTCTGACATGCCCAGAACCACAGGTGAGGAGGCCAGAACATCTGCTCCAACACAGGGATTTGGGTTGCAGGGATGCAGAAACCCTCACTAGGTTAATGGCACATGCTCCTTCAGGCTGGAACCTGTACCCAGGACAGACCTGGAATGCTGACTCTGCATGCAGTCTTACACGACCCAGAGGATGACAACTCATAGGTGCTCTGAAACATGCAAGATCACAGGATCATGGGATCCCAAAATCACAGGGTCACAGAGACAGCTGGACTATGAGGAACTCTGAAACAACCAGAATCACAGGAGAGACAGGCTTCAGTCAGATACAGGAAGAACAGGTAGTACTACAAATAACCAGATGGCTAGAGGCAAGCTCAAGAACATAAGTAACAGAAACCAAGGCAGCTTGGCATCATAAGAACCCAGTTCTCCCACTCCAGCAAGTCCTGAGTACTCCAACACACTGGAAAATCATGATTCAGATTTAAAAACCACATCTCATGATAATGATAGAGGACTTTAAGAAGGACATGAATAACTCCCTTAAAGAAATACAAGAGAATACAGGTAAACAGATTGAAACCCTTAAAGAGGAAAACTCCCGTAAAGAATTACAGGAAACCACAACCAAACAGATGAAGGAATGTAGGCCAGTGGTGTCAATGCTACTGCTGAGGCTGTGGCTACACCTTAGTTAAAAGGAGGCAATGTATAATGGTGAGATATTTTATTAAAGGAAAGAGAAAATAGACTGGCCATGTAGAGAGAAAGAAAGGAGAGGAATGAGAGGAGAAGAGAAGGAAAGAGAGAGAGAGAAAGGAGAGGAAGAAAGCAAGAAATGGAGAGGAAAGCAAGAGAGAGGACAAAGAGCAAGAGAGAGATGAACAAGGCAAGAGAGAGGGAAGAGGACGAACTGCCCTTTATATATTGTGAGTGTGGCTATCTGTCTGTGGGGGAGGCATGCCTAGCTGTGGTCAGATGACTGTTGGTAGGGTCCAGCTAGAATGCTGCTAGTTTGGGGCACTGTCTACATGACAGAGCACACATCTCCTGCCAGGGCCAGCTGTGGGAGGCGGAGGGTGGAACTGAAACAGGAGCCAGAGAGCAAGAAGTAATGGCCAAACACCTTCTGTCCCTTGCAGGCAGAGATTACCCACTGGGGCACCGGAGTTATAACTTATACTTGACTGGGCCCAGGTTGCCTGAACAGACCACTGCTCTACAAAGGAATTGAGCAAAACCATCCAGGATCAAATATGGAAATAGAAACTATAAAGGAATCACATAGGGAGACAAACCTGGAGATAGAAAACCTAGGAAAGAGATCAGGAGTCATAGATGCAAGCATTATCAACAGAATACAAGAGATAGAAGAGAGAATCTCAGAGGCAGAAAACCATAGAAAACATTCACACAACAATCAAAGAAAATGCAAAATGCTCCTAACCCAAAACATCCATAAAATCCAGGACATAATGAGAAGACTAAATCTAAGAATAATAGGTCTAGAAGAGAGCAAAGATTCCAAACTTAAAGGGCCAGTAAATATCTTCAACAAAATTATAGAAGAAAACTTCCCTAAACTAACAAAAGAGAAGCCCGTGAACATACAAGAAGCTTATAGAACTCCAAATAGACTGGAAAAGAAACTCCTTCTGTCACATAATAATCAAAATACCAAATGCACAAAACAAAAAAAAAAAGAATATTAAAAGGAGTAAGGGAAAAAAGTTAAGTAATATATAAAGGCAGACATATCAGAATTATACCAGACTTCTCATCAGAGTCTATAAAAGCCAGGAGATCCTGGGCAGCTTTCATACAAACCCTAAGAGAGCACAAATGCCATCCCAGGCTACTATACCCAGCAAAACTCTCAATTAACATAGATGGAAAAACCAAGATTTTCAATGACAAAAACAAATTTACACAATATCTTTACTCAAATCCAACCCTACAAAGGATAACAGATGGAAAAGACCAATAGAAGGAGGGAAACTATACCCTTAAAAGCAAAAAAGTAATATTATTTCACCAACCCCCCAAAAATGATAGCCAACAAACATAATTCCACCTCTAACAACAAAAATTATAGAAAGCAACAATCACATTTCCTTAATATCTCTTAATATCAATGGAATCAGTTCCCCAATAAAAAGATATAGACTAACTGACTGGATGTGTAAACAGGACCCAGCATTTTACTGCATACAGGAAACTCACATGAGTGACAAAGACAGACACCACCTCAGAGTAAAAGCCTAAAAAAATTTTTTTTCCAAGCAAATTGTTCCAAGAAACAAGCTAGTCATTCTAATATAAAAGAAAATTGACTTTTAACCAAAAGTTATCAAAAAAATAAGGAAGGACACTTCATACTTCTCAAAGGAAAAATCTACAAAGATGAACTTTGAATTCTGAACATCTTTGCTCCAACTGCAAGGGCACCTACTTTCATAAAAAAATTTTTAGTAAAGATCAAACACATATAGCACCTCATAAAATAATAGTGGGAGACTTCAACAGCCCACTCTCATCAATGGACAGATCACGGAAAAGAAACTCAGCAGAGAAAAAGTGAAACTAACAGAAGTTATAAACCAAATGGATTTAACAGATTGCTATAGAACATTTCAACCTAAACAAAAGAATATACCTTCTCAGCATATCAAAGTAACTTCTTCAAAATTGACCATATAATTGGTCCCAAAACAGGCCTCAACAGAAACAAGAAGACTGACATAATCCCATGCATACTATGAGATCACCACGGACTAAGGCTGATCTTCAATACCAACAAAAACAACAGTAAGCACAAAAACACATAGAAGCTGAATAATGCTCTACTCATTGATAACTTGGACAAGGAAAAAATGAAGGAAAACATTAAAGACTTTTTAGAATTTAATGAAAATGAAGGCACAGCACACCAAAACTTATGGGACACAATGAAAGCAGTCCTCAGAGGAAAACTCATAGCTTTAAGTGCCTCCAAAAAGAAACTGGAGAGAACATACACCAGCAACTTGACAGCACATCTGAAAACTCTAGAACAAAAAGAAGAAAATTCACCCAAGAGGAGTTGAAGGCAGGAAATAATCAAACTCAGGGCTGAAATCAACCAAATAGAAACAAAAAGAACTATACAAAGAATCAACAAAACTAAGAGCTGGTTCTTTGAGAAAATCAACAAGATACATAAACCCTTAGCTAGACTAAACAGAAAAAATAGAGACAGTATCCAAATTAGTAAAATCAGAAATGAAAAGGGAGAAATAACAACAGAAACTGAGAAAATTAAAAAAATCTTCAGATCCTACTACAAGAGCCTATATTCAACAAAACTGGAAAATCTGGATGAAATGGACAATTTTCTAGACAGATAACGTGCACCAAAATTAAAACAGGATCAGATAAATGATCTAAACAGTCTCATAACACCTAAAGAAATAGAAGCAGTCATTAAAAGTCTCCCAACCAAAATAAGTCCAGGACCAGATGGGTTTACTGCAGAATTCTATCAGACCTTCAAAGAAGACCCAATACCAATACTCTTCAAATTATTTGACAAAATATAAACAGAAGAAATATACTGCCCAATTCTTTCTATGAAGCAACAATTACAGTTATACCTAAACCACACAAAGATCCAACAAAGAGTACTTCAAACCAATTTTTCTTTTTAATATTGATACAGAAACAAAAAAGTTCTCTCAAACTGAATCTGAGCACATCAAAAAAATCATCCATCCTGATCAAGTAGGTTTAATTCCATTGATGTAGGGTTGGTACAATATACAGAAATCTATCAATATAATCCATCACATAAACAAACTCAAAGAAAAAAACCACACGATCATCTCATTAGAAGCTGAGAATGCATTTGGCAAAATTCAACACTCCCTCATGATAAAAGTCTTGGAAAGATTAGGAAATCAAGGCCATACCTAAATATAGTAAAAGCAATATACAGAAAATCAGTATCCAACATCAAACTAAATGAAGAGAAAGTTGAAGCAATCCCACTAAAATCAGGGACTAGACAAGGCCTTTCCCTACCTAGTCAAATGGTACTTGATGTCCTAGCCAGAGCAATTAGACAACAAAAGGAGGTCAAAGAGATATGAATTGGAAAGGAAGAAGTCAAATTATCACTATTTGCAGATGATTCGATCATGTACTTGAGTGACTCGAAAAATTCCACAAGAGAACTTCTAAAGCTAATAAACAACTTCAGCAAAGTGGCTGGATATAAAATTAACTTAACAGTAGCCATACTACACTCAAAGGATGAACAGGCTGAGAAAGAGATTAGAGAAACTACTCCCTTTACAATCATCACAAATAATACAAAATACATTGGTGTAATTCTAATCAAGCAAGTGAAAGATATGTATGACAAGAAATTCAAGTCTCTGAAGAAAGAGATAGAAGATCTCAGAAGATGGAAAGATCTCCCATGCTCAGGGATTGGCAGGATTGTTATAGTAAGAATGGCCATATTGTCAAAAGCAATATACAGATTCAATGCAATCCTCACCAAAATTCCAACTCAATTCTTCATAGAGTTAGAAAGAGCAATTTGCAAATTCATCCAGAATCACCAAAAACCCAGGATAGCTAAAACTATTCTCATCAATAAAAGAACTTCTAGGGGAGTCACCATCGTTGACCTCAAGTTGTATTACAGAGCAATAGTGAAAAGAACTGTATGGTATTGGTACAGAGACAGGAAGAAATATCAATGGAACAGAATTGAAGACCCAGAAATGAACCCACACATCTATTGTCACTTGGTCTTTGACAAAGGAGCTAAAAGGATCCAGTGGAAAAAAGACAGCATTTTCAGCAAATGGTGCTGGCTCAACTGGCGGTCAGCATGCAGAAGAGTGCAAAGCAATCCATTCTTATCAACTTGTACAAAGCTCCAGGCTCTCTGCAGGCAGTTCCAGTCAGGCTAGAGGAGAGAACCCAGCTGGGGTCCAGCCAAGCCTCTCCTGGTGTGAGCAGGATGGTGAGTGTCTCAGCTTGGACCTCCTGCCTTCCAGAGAATAACCAACCGGAGGAGCTGGGAGTCTGTCAAAGCAGGAACTAGTTTAATTGTGTATATATATATATATATATATATATATATATATATATATATATATATGGACAGAGAGAGGAGGTGGCTTTCTTTGCTGAGGTGAGATGATATAGGAGATGGGGGAAGGTGACAAAGGGTATGGGGTGACTGACAGAGTCAACAAAAGTTATTTTACCTCACCAGTACCTTGGCAAAGGCAGGCTTAAGCAGGTCATGCTGAAGTGACAGAGACCGTTTTCAAAACTCGAGCCAGGCTTGAAAACTCAAGGCCCAAACCAGGGCCAACACAAGTCCAAGTGGATCAAGGATTTTCACATAAAACAAGATACACTGAAATTAATAAAAGAGGAAGTGGGGAAGATCCTCTAAGACAAAGGCACAAGGGAAATTTTCCTGAACAGAACACCGTTGGCTTATGTACTAAAATCAAGAATTGACAAATGAGATCTCATAAAATTGCAAATGAATGGTCGAGAAGCACCTAAAGAAATGTTCAACATCCTTAGTCATCAGGGAAATGCAAATCAAAACAGCCCTGAGATTCTACCTCATACCATTCAGAATGGCTAAGATAAAAAACTCAGGTGACAGCAGATGCTGGTGAGGATGGGTAGAAAGAAAAATACTCCTCTATTGCTGGTGGGATTGCAAGCTGGTACAACCACTCTGGAAATTAGTCTGGCGGTTCCTCAGAAAATTGGACATAATGCTACCTGAGGACCCAGCTATACCACTTCTGGGCCAATACCTAAAAGATTCTCCAACATATAACAAGAACACATGCTCTACTATGTTCATAGCAGCCTTATTTATAATAGCCATGAGCTGGAAACAACCCAGATGTCCCTCAACAGAGGAATGGATACAGAAAATGTGGTACATCTACACAATGGAGTACTACTCAGCTATTAAAAACAATGAATTTATGAAATTCTTAGGCAAATGGATGGAACTAGAAAATATCATCCTTACTGAGGTAACTCAATCACAAAAGAACACACGTGGTATGCAATTACTAATAAGTAGATATTACCCCAAAGCTTGGAATACTCAAGACACAATTCACAAACAACATGAATCTCAAGAAGAAGGAAGACCAAAGTATGGATAGCTCAGTCCTTCTTAGAAGGGAGAACAAAATACTCAAGGGAGGAAATACAGAGACAAAGTGTGGAGTAGAGACAGAAGGAAAGGCTATCCAAAGACTACCCCACCTGGGGAACCATTCTATATACAGATACTGACAGGAGCCTAATATAGCTGTGACCTGAGAGGCTCTGCCAGAGCCTGACAAATACAGAAGCAGATGCTCACAGCCAACCATTGGACTGTGCACAGAGTACCCAATGGAGGAGTTAGGGAAAGAACTGAAGGAGCTGAAGGGGTTTGCAATCCCATAGGAAGAACAACAATATCAACCAACCAGACTACCACCCCAGAGCTCCCAGGGTCTAAACCACCAACCAAAGAGTACAGATGCAGGGGCCCATAGCTCCAGCCCTATACATAGCAGAGGAGGGCTTTGTTGGGCATCAGTGGGAGGAGAGACCCTTGGTCCTATAAAGACTCGATGCCCCAGTGTAGGAAATGGCACAGCAGGGAGGTAAGAGTGGGTGGGTGGGGGAGCAGCCTCATAGAAGTAGTGGGAGGGAGCATTGCAGAGGGGAAACAGAGAAAAGGGATAACATTTGAAGTGTAAATAAAGAAAATATCCAATAAACGAAAACAAAAAATGTACAAAGAAATTCTGTGCCCCAACTTTATAAAGTGAATATCCTAATTTTGCAATAGGTTAAAAAGCAAAAAGCAAGGGCATACAGCTTACCAAGGGAAATATGCAGATAGAAGTTAAGCATAGGAAACATTCTATGTATCTTCTGTCCTCATGTAAGTGTAAATTAAAACAGTAGTATCCTGCTGTACATCTATTGTATGGCCAAATCCAGAACATTAACAATGCCACATGCGACCACAGAGATGGAGCAATGGAAACTCTTCACCCTGGTTAAACACTGAATGTTTCAGCCACTTTAGAAAATATCTTATTTGTCCCTTATAGAGCTAAAGTTCCAATTATCTTGCTGTCTGGAAGTCTGGCTTCTTAGAAATTAAACAAAATTGTTGTAAATTGTGTCTATACAAATACCTGAATACTGTTGCTAATGACAGCTTTAGGCATAAATTTCAAGCCTTTGAAACAACTAAGATAGCCATTTAAAGATCCTAACATAGTACATTCACATAATGGTGTATGGACCAATACTAAAATGGTAATGAACTATGAGCTTACAAATACGTTTGGAAGAAAGACATATGCAGATTCCTATGTAAGAGAATGCAATGTTAACGCTGTATGCTAAATAGTTGTAACTGTATAGAGGTCTAATAGAGGGGGAGTGAGGAGGTAGTGAAAGTATCAGACATTCAGGATCAGATGAATAAGCAAAGAATGGAAAATTTGGTCAGAAATTGGAACACTCTGTGAGATACATTATGATGGTAGTGTACATCAGATTTCAAAATCCAGATATCATATAATACCAAGAGTGAACCTTGGAATGTACTGTGGACTTCGTGGTAATTATATGTTTATTATCAAATACAGATATGTCATGCAGGACGTTGAAAATGAGGAAGGATATGTGTGTATGTACCAAGGACTATATGGGAAATCTTTCTGTTCTATTTGGTAGGAAAGCAAAACTAACCCTTAATAAAATTTACTTGGAAGAGAAAGGATTAAATTAATTGAAGATTCTATGAATAAAACACGTGGAAGCTTGAAGAATGACAGCTATTCTTCAAAACTAGCAGACATCACTAAATGCTACTTGTTTTGAGTAAAACACTTCACAAATTTCCATGAAAGAATTTATGCATATTTTAACCTTTTCTCCCAAAATTTCAATTTGCTAAAATGTAATGTATATTTTTATTCATTATTTTAAAGTATTTTCACTCAACCATTTAAAGATTTTCTATAATTTTCTTTAATGATATTTAAAATATTTCTGTATATTTCAATTATTAAATTTCTATGATCAAGATCTTTGTCCTATTCAAGTTACTGTATTTCTTCCCACGTGAATGAACAAAAGACTAAATACTCTCACTATTCTCTGGCACAGTAACTGTATTGAGACCCTATCAATTTAATGAGGTCAATAATTTCTGAGATGGTATAGAATGCTAGTAAAATATTGCTTGAATAAACTCACAATGAGTTTTATGTAAAAATATGGCTACATGCAAATTTAATATAAGCTGAACTTCTCAGTGAGAAGGTTGATCATATACTGATGAATGAGATAGGATGGGATGGTCTATGAAGGTCATAGTCATGCCAAAGGCAGATAGATACGGAATCACCTGAACAATGTCAATCAATCACCTTATCATATCCCCAGGCCCATTTTCAAGGTAGGATTCACTTTACATTGTATTAGTACTCTGAGAAAAATCTTGGCCCTGGGTAAGCATGTTGGTAAGCCAAACCTCCAGGGAAAAAAAGATCAGCTAGTTCAACTTTAATTATTTCAGAGTGTCAGTCACCAGTATGCATACCTATATCTTAAAGCTAGTGAGTTGCCTTTCAATTAAGACAGATCCTCTACACTGGACCAATTTCCCATCACGTCAGGATCCCACTGGAGACAGTCATGCTTCAGAAAGATGGAGACAGTCTCACAGTTTCCTAAGATTCCCTAACTTTACCTTTGGTAAGTTCCAGCCCCCCCCCCCCAAAAAAAAAAAGACTTAATTTTTATGAACGTTTGTTATGAATTTCTCTCCCACCTGAAGAGCCATGGGATAAATTCTCCTGACTTTGGACACACTGGCCACTTCTAGCTATTGGGAAATATCTATCAAATAATAATTACTCAACCCAGCGCCATTTCATTCATCTCAGCTGCCAAGAAACTATTAATTATTCTGACATTTCATTAAGCCGTCTCCTAACTCTTGCCATTCTTTCACATTATGAAATTTTATACTATCTGTAATGTATCAATATTGCAAATACAGATTATGTTCTTTATAATAATAAACACTAGGCATGTTTGCTGAGTGTTTACTATATGCTCATCCATCCTAAGACATCGACATCTATTAGACACAGACACAAGTCCAGTATGAATACTGAAGAAAAACTGATAAGTGGCCTGCTAAAAAACAATGTTATGACTATTAGAGCCGGCTATCCCACTTCTTCACATACATATTTAAAATAAATGAAATCAGTGTCTTGGAGACACTGCTTGCCTATGTATAATGCAGCATGGCAAACCAAGACCCAAGATATTCAGTCTATACATGTCTATCTATGGACAAATTGGTAAAAGAAAATGAAACATTATTTATTCATAAAATGTGTTAACTCATATTTATACCATAGGAGGTCTTGGGAGTCATTGTGTTAATTTAAATAAACCACATGCAAAAAGAGAAAGGTTCTCACATATGTGTGGAGTCTATATATTATAACAGTGTATTATGAGAAAAAATACAGAAATTCATAGAACCTTGGCCCAGCAAGATGATTCAGTGGGTAAGGATATTTGGTGTACAAGCCTGATTGTCTAAGTATAATTTCTGGAATCAT
>JADRCD010202073.1:0-24637 GCA_019843815.1 Montemys delectorum | reverse complement strand
CATACATATGCACACACAGTCATATACACATGCACATACACAGACACATGCACACACACATACACATGCACACGCAGATATTTACACACAATTATTTTAAAATAGAAGTACAAAGGTTGCTAACGCCAAGAAATAATAGACATTCAAGGAGAAGAAATACATAATTGCCTCCACTTGTTCCTTATGTAATGCAAATGTAACCAATGATCATATAGCATCCCACACACAGGTAAAACTATCAGCTGTCACTGATGACTCCATTTTTATATATAATTTCTGAAACTAGCTAAATAAGTAGAAAGTTGGGAACCTGTGTCTGTAACAGCGTGGTAGCAACACAGGCAAGGTATGCAAAGCAGTTCTACATAATCGTCTGTCTCACATTTGATGCTGGTGTTACCATCGCACCTGAGGAAGTCGCCTTTTTTGAGCACATGGAATTACCTAGTGTAGAAAGTCCAAGAAAACAAAAGTGGCTTATTCGATTCATGTCACTGTAGGTCTGTTGTCTTTTGCCTGGAAATCAGAGTTTCAGAAAACTCCAATGTCAGGTGTGTGACTCTCTTCATTCAGTGCATTTTACCCTTATCACCCCTCCCCAGAGGAAATTCATAACAAGAAGATGACAGTGCCAAGAAGTAGAGAAAGCAAAAGGACCACTTGTAGCACTGGCACTCATATACCAGATGCTTTCGACGGCAGAAGAAGCTTGGCTTCTTACCTCTGCTAGTGACTTCACTTTCATTTTATAAATCAAAATTAGGTGATGAGAAAAGCCAGAGCAATGTTTCCAAGAACAGTGCAGACAGCAGGACTATAGAATACGCCTCTGGCTGCTGTCCTGGCAATGTTCCAGAACTGTTTGAGTTGAGACACAAATCAACTGGCAACAGAAATTGTTAAAATTTACTAAATATGAATATTTCAGGTTTAAATATTAGAAATTCAAATAAAACCAAGTACAAGAAACCTGCAGGGATTTTTTTTTTTTTTTTTTTTTTTAATCACCCAAGTAAGGTCAAGGCAAAGACTGGAACACCTAAGAACCCTGGGTTGCATCTGAGCTCCCTAAGGTGCTGGCTCATTTCTCTTTAGTCTCTACAGACCATTCAGAAAAGGGGAAATGTGTAAAACCAGTGGACAAGTAACCACAATTCTAAAAATACCCTCTGTCTTCATTTTTTGTTTGTTTCTGGAAAAATGTCTGCCAAATTTGCTTTTACTGGACTCTCATGAATTGTTATCTTTGAATTGTTATGCTTCTGCATTTCAAGCTTTTCAATAAAAAGCTCTGATCAGGCTTCGTCAACACAGAGAACTTCAGCTTCAATGAAGCCTCCAGAAGCAGAGTTCAAGGCAGGAAAGGAGAAGCTCTGCTTAAGTGGCCACTGTCCATCCTCCATGAGGTGTAACTCCAAATCCAGCCTTGAGTGATGATTTGGAGGGAGGTATTTAGAAAATTACTGTGCCATCATCTTTACTAATAAGAAGACAGTGAGTCATTCTCTTTATCAGTAAATATATAACTATTAAATATTTAGGGCTATTGACTAGATTTTTCTCTGCATTTGATTAACACGCTATTCTAGAAAAGCATAGTATTTTAATAAGTGAAGATGCTGATTTAACATAGAAAATTATGTTCACTGTCTTCTAAGAATTAATATGACCTAAAATCAAGAATCTACTCTGTAAGTTATATTTTAAAATTGCCATCCGAGGAAGCCTGTCCTGGATAACTAACCTGGTAGGAAGGAAATCTACATGCAAGACACTGACAGCATGACTTTTTTTCAATTTTGTCATGTAATTCAGAATGTCCCCATTCCATAAAGGCTGCAATGAACTTTGGTATAATCAAGCCCTGCCGTGATATCTACTGGAAAGCCGCATGTGTGTGTCTCAGCACATGGCCTCTGCCTTCCAATCCTAATTCACATAATCTTGTTATCTTGCTCTGTATGAATTACAAAAGCCCATTTCAGTGGGGTAATTGCAGGTGAGTGATATCTAGGCCTGAGAAAATGTAGATGATTCAATTTAGCAAAATGTTACAGCATGATTCATATTTGCAGATTGTGAAAATGCTTTGTGGAGATTGAATTAGCAGAAAGGGGACCTTTTAAGGGGCTCAGAGTAAAGAATCTCTCAGGAATATGATTTTTGTAATGAATTAAGTTATTTGTGGATCCAAACGAGCATGCCTAAAAATTAACATAACAACAACAACAAAAAAGAATGTCACATATAAAAGCAACTAGTGAGCATTCAAGCCAGATCCATTTTGACATTTGACAAGCAATGAGCAGTCTGAGAATAATTGTGACAAATGTAGGATGCCTGTCCTTCTAAGTGATGAAGTCTGTCTAGAGTATGACACAATTATCCAGATACTCAGATAAAAGTAACAATACTAATTAGAAGAACAGTTTTCTGCTTAACTGTGATAATTGCTTTTGGCTATGTAGTTAAACATTCTCCAGTGTTTGGAATTTTGCTTTTAGAATAATTATTGATTTTTCTGTTTATTTGTGTGTGGATTTTATTCTTGACTTTGCTTTGATATAGACAATGAAGTCCAACCTTCCATTTCTCTTCTTCCTGTTCCTTCTTCTATTATGTTTTTATTTAAGCATTTACTCTATGACCTCTACTGCATGAAAACTCACTGTGTACTTCAGGGTAGCCTTGATCTCATGGCAATTCTCCCCCTTCAGCCTCGCAGGGCTGAGATTACAGACATGTGTCACCATGTAGAACTGTTCCTTTTATTCCTTTTACTGACTATACATTTTTTCATACAATATATCTGATTATGCCCCACCCCCAACTTCTCCAGTTTTTCCACACCTTTTCTGTCATCTGTATCTACTCTCCTCCTGGCTCTCCTTAGAAAATGAAAAGGCATCTAAGGGATAATAACAAAGTAAAACCAAACACATAAGAATAGGACAAAACAAACCAACATACATATATAAGGGGAAGAGTCCAAGAAGAGGTACAAGAAATGAATACAAAGATCGACTCAGTAACACACTCAGGAATCCCACAAAAACACAAATCCAGAAGCCATAGTAGATATAGAAAGAACCCGCAGGATTAAAAAATAAAATAAATTAAAAGAATATTAACCTATTTTAGCAATATCCCTGTCATGACATTGTAAGACAGGGAACTTCCAATGGTCCACTGAGTTTACTTCCTGTCGGCCATCTACTGCTGACGTGTAGCCTATTCTTAAGAGAAGTTTGTTTTCCCAATAAGACTCCCTTGGAGAACACTGATTTTTTTTTATTTGCAAGTTATTATCAGTTGGAGATAGCGTCAGGGTTAGGGATGGGAGCAAGTGTGCCAGTCCTTTCAGTCTAGGAGCCCATCTGGTTCAGACCCCTGTAGATTGTTGTGCGTGTTGCCTCGGTCTCTATGAGAACATATGTGCATATTCAAGTAGATTTTAGAGGACATGTTTCCCACTTGTTTTCTATCACCTCTGGCCCTTATACTCTTTCTGCCTCCTGTTCCAAAGAGTTCTGTGAGACATGAAATGGATTTTATAGAGACAATACATTGTCATCTGAATATTCTAAAGTCTCTCACTCTGTACATGTCTGGTTGTGGGTCTCTGTATTAGTTCCCATCCGCTGCAAAACGAAGCTTCTCTGGCAATGGCTGAACAAGACACTGATTTGTGAGTATAACAGATACCATTAGGAGTCATCTAATTGGTATATGCTTTCACTAGCACACTTATGATTGTTTTCACCTTAGGTTCCAGAACTATCTAGTCTCAGGTTCTTGGTCACCAAAGCAGTGTTGAGTATGAGGTCCATGTCCTGCAGTGAGTCTTAAGTCAAACCAGATATTGTTTAGTTACTCCTCCAAGCTTTGCTTCACCATTGCATTAGTATGTCCTACAGGCAGGGCTAAATCATTGCTGATCACAGGGTTTGTAGCTAGGATAGTCATTACATTTCTCCTTTGGTTGCCTGCTTTGGTTTTGTTTTGTTTTGTTTCTCTTTTCATAAAGTAACATTTAGGATCAAAATTCATGCTTTAAGAACAAAACATTATTTGTTAAATGCATTCTCTTCATTTCATGTAGCAATAAGTCTTATGGAATGGTTTGATTTTCAAATTATGTAAATTATAAGGTGGCAGTATAGTACCAGGAGGAGAAGGGAAAATGAGGAATTACATAAGCTGTGATTCCTATTCTAGTTTGGCTCCTGTGTTGTAACAAACACTGGGACCAAAAGCAACTTAGAGGGGAGAGGGGTTTGAGTGAATTACAGATTACGGTCTGTCATGGAAGGAACACAGCGTTGATTCTTACTACCCTGGAGAATTGCTCTGAACACTGGATTGCTCACTCTGGCTTTCTCAGCTACCTAATTTTTTTTTTTTTTGCAGTCCAGCCATACCTGCCTAAGGATGGCAGGAACAACAGTGAGCCAACCCCTCCTGCATCAATTAGAAATTAAGCAAATGTCTCATGGTAATGAGTACAGGCTGCTCTGATCTAGACAAGTCTTCAGTTGAGGTTGTCTCATTCAGGTGACTCTAGCTTTGTATCAAATTGGAAGTTTTAGGTAGCTATGACACTTCTCATCAAAACTGGTCCCCTCATTTGCTACAGGGTAGTTCAGATAAAGGCAATAGGTTTGGCAGAATACATTTGTAACAGCCTTGGTTTGGACATCTGCTATTAGCATAAACTACTAGTAGTTTTATAATGGACACAAAGCCCTCTTTCTGTCACGTATGAAAGCTAGGAGGCCGTATCTGACAGTAAACAAAGTCACCTGCGCAGTGTTAATCTTGTACCTTCACAGCACACTCTATTCTTCCTCCTACAAAAAAAACAAAAACAACAACAACAACAAAATACAAAACAAAACAAACAACAACAAAAAAAAAAACAGTGTAAGGAGGGAAAAAATCTGAGAAAAACCCATCCATGCTGAATGAATAGGCTGCAAATGAGAAGTTATTATGTGCCTTGCTGAAAGGATATGATGCAATATGTTAGCACACAAGAACCATTTCATAAGGAACAAAGCCTGCTTTACATTTTCCTCATAAGTATTTGGCTCATTTAATAAATGAACTGATAGGTGCTGCAAACTAAATAATTGGGTTTGGAGATGCATTTCCTCCACCTCGGTAGATGACATTTGGGAGTTTTCTTTCTCGCTCCTAGTATTACAAAAACTGTGATTTGTGACGTGATCCTGCTCACTCCTTCCCCATGCATATTATCTCCATAAGATGAATCTTCCCTGAGACATGGATTGCCCTTTTATGCTGGCTGCATGCGTGTGTATGCATAAAATGCCACATTTCCAATTAGAATGTGTATACTCGGAAAGGGTGACATATCAGAGCTGTCAGATGGAAAGCCCTGAAGCTTGGGAGAATTTTCCAGGTCAGCCAGCAGGCCTGCAAAGACAAAGGACTCATTTACTGCTTTCCTCATCTTCTGTCCTTACCTTGTTTTCAAACTCATCTTTCTCTAAAATCTGATGTTTTTTTTAGACAGCTCTAGAAACAAAGGGACTTGGTAATCTCTTTTTATAATATGTAAGAGATGCTTTGTTATCCAATAAGAGAGACTCCCTGTTGTTTTCAATATGGATTCATTTCCAACAAGCTTGCTTTACTTCTTCATAAGGAAAAATTGCTGTTCTGATGGTGGATAGATTTGCCTTTGGAGGGAAATTTTGATGGAAAACTTTTCAATCCTATTTTGCTGGTATTTACAAAAATATTTATTCAATTAAACCATAACTTGAGTTTGTGGTATTCACAAACCTGATTTATATCATCACAAGGCTCAATTTAGCAGTAAGTGGAATAATGTGTCTGTGTTGAGCTTAGAGGTGGAGCCGCCGAGGTGAAGGATTTGTGTGCTGTGTTCTAAAGACCACTGTGATTGAAGCTCCATAGATCTGAAGGCAACAGACATCACTAGCAATATCTCTCTTATCTTTACCACCCCTGGAGAAGCTGGCAAGATCATAGCACCTCAGGGAATGCAGGAGAGCATCCAGTCTATATTTTCTGATATCCACAGTATAATTGCCATAGTTTTCCAGACAATCAATAATGCATTCTAATGCTTTCCATTTGGCTCTTCACAAGGGTGGCTTTGATATCCGGATCTTTTTGTTAAGGTTCTTCTTCTCTGGCTTTCTAATTGTCCCCAGTTGATCCTTTTTCAGAGGTAAGAGGGACTAACAATCTAACTGACAAAGCAATTTGCTCTCCTTCAAAGACTATCCCAGAGAGCATTCACTTGGGACATACAACTTACTCATTCCAATGATTTGGGGTGAGAAGAGAGTCTTTCATCCACAAAAGGAACTGTGAAGAAGAAGGATATTTTTCTGTAAGTTTATTTACTCAATGTAAATTGTGTGTCAAATCTAAGACTGCCTATGTCATTTGTTATGTTTTGATACTACCATTAGAGGTTTCCACTTTTTTTAAAGTTGAGTGAGGGGAATTTGTGAAAATGGACAAACCAGTTTTTTTCTGCATAGTCTTTCTTTTATGATGCCCCTATATTCTCTGGATGGATTCACAGAAGCACAAAAAAGTTTAAATGATTTCTATAGGACCACATCAAACTGCAGTGGCTCAGTTCAAATCAGAAACCAAGGATAGAGTCTTCTGCCTAAAGCTTCAGACCATGTGGCCTCCCAGGTCCACAAACCAATGACTCACAAAGTAAAGGATGCGTAGAATAGCTGATGTTTGCTATTGGTCATTAACATCTAGATATTTCTCCTTTCTTTATCAATGACTACCAAAGCCTGTACATCAGAGGTAATAATATTCCTCCTGGTCTTAATAAGACAGTTTATTGGACAATATCCTGAAAGCAAGTGTAGTTCTTACATTCTAGATATATATATGAACTTCTAAAATTCTCACTTGAAAAAAATTAAGGGAACACTTTAATAAACTCACTTCTGATTATTGGATAATCCTTAGAAATAATGTCAGAGAGAAGTGTTGCTCAAAGCTATTATAAGTATGCTACTTAGTAGTAATTATGTACAGATTCTGGCAGAGAGGGGATGATTGTCTGTAGTTGTATATCCTCTTGCTAAGCCCATCAGGCTTCAACATTTAGCTACAAAGCCACAGTCACACACACACACACACTCTCACACACACTCACACACACACATACACACATACACACACAGATACATACATACTTACACATACACACACATACACACATACACTCTCACACTCACACACACACATACACACATGCACACGTACACACACATACACACATACATACACACACACTCACACACACACATACACACGTACATACACACACTCACACTCATACGTACACACACACACATACACACACACACACACACACACACACACACACACACACACACTGGCCCTGTTTGATCTTGATGGTTCACAAAATAAAACCAATAGATATATAGACATGAATACAGGGGAGAGACATTCTCATCTGTTGGGAGATTGGAGGGTTGGCCATGTTAGTAGAAATGGGAATTAGGAATGGAAAGTACACAAAGTCTTCACTTGTGAACCTGTAAAAATAACTAAATAATTTTAAAAGTCTATAATACAGAGCTGACATTTATATTACTGATATTTTATGAAACATAAAACCATAAATTTACAAATTATCACTTCCAAGAGATAAATACATGTCACAAATGGTAGAAACACAGAGAATGACATTTGAGAAACTACTGGAAATTCTGTCCTAATCCCAAGCCAAAATTTATTTAATGAATATTTATTTTAATGAAACTAAAGTTTGCAACTCAGACATCAATATTTAAATCAAGCAACTTTCACTGGAGTTAGGAGTCATGGTAGCATGCCACTGCAAAGGGTGTATGCCATGTGTCCAGAAAAAAGGCAGGAGTAAAGTCACATGATACAAGTCCACAGCTGCAAGGGACCCCTCAGATTCTCTGTCTTCAATTTTTATTTAGGTGTCCATTGGTGTGCTTTCAAAAACTCTTACAGCTGCCCAGTTATTTGCAACCCCATCTGTAGTTGTGCCATCTCATATATGGTCAACAACTGACAAGGTGTGATTTAGGCAATTCTGTAGCAGAAAAATCCAAGTCAAGCCAAAGTAAAACTTTTAGAATTAGATTAGTTTATGTAACTGGAGTGTCGTCTTCAGAATGACCATTCTAGGCTATTTCTAGTACCTTTGCTCTTCCCGTGGTTCTGTTCACCTCTGCAGCTCTGTCTTCAGTCCAGCAGTTAAATATCTGCTGGCATGACAATGCCCAAGGAAAAAAAGTGGGATGTATTTTCATGCCTCTCAAGATTTAAAAAACAGGATCCAGTGCTTCATAGCACAGTGAAATGACAACAGGTTCTAAACCATTACATATTTTGTGAAGAGGTGAGAGAGAAGAGTTGGAAGGCTTAACACATGAAGAAGTAAATGGTAAGGACATACAATGCTAATTATGCTGATTACATCTGTATGCATTGTGTAGTTATCCACCAACCATACTGCACTCCATAAATATGTACAAAGATCTGTCATTCAATGAAATATTGTAAAGAGTAAGGAATTAGTCTTCCCTACAGATAATACATATTTATAATCATGTGCTCAAATTAATTCTCATGGGATTTTTTTTCTTTCTCTCCAAAACCAGTTTCCATTTTAAGATCAGTGTCTTTGTTGACCAGGATGGAAATTCCTGGAACAGTCATTGGTAATGTGAATGGGTTTCCTCAGGAAAGAGAGCCAACCTGACCACTCAGACCATCCCCTGGAGGCTGAGAAAGAAGCAGTGAAGTCACAGCTTCCATGCCCATAACCCAGGGCCATCCTAAGCTTTGTGTTATACAGGAGGATCACCTGAACAGATTAAGTCTACTTGACAGTAACTGATATCATGACTTGAAATATATTGTCTTAAAACTCTCAACTCACAAAATATCCCCCAGAAGCAATCCTTTGACTGAATATCTGTATTATCTAAGTATTGCTTACAAGTTGATCATTTTTGTAGATACAATAGAGAAACTGTCAAGAAAGCAAAAGGTGAGGACATAATGACATTGGTGGAAAGATGTTATGTGCTACTGGTGGCACACCATGCTGTGACCGAAACGTTTGGAAGTATGTATTTATCCCTTTGAATTCATTTCACTTTAAATAATAATCATTGCAACTAAGGTAGGTAAAGAACAAAGGTTTGTAATCTCTTGTAGAAAGAAATATAACATTCGAATTTAGGAGCTTTCTTGGGGGTATTGACCCATGATTAGTCTTCCAAGAATGTGTCTTGAGGAAACAATCAGATTGCAATTAGAGACCTGTGTACAAAATGGTGTTCCATGTAACAAGTACAACCTGAAAGGATCATTAGTAGCCAACAATGGATAACAACCAGATAAGGAATTATACCTACAATGAAACAGCATGTTGCATAAAATAATAACCCTCATGATTCATTAAAATGATCAGTATAATATCTTTAAAATATAGGAACTGAAATATATGCTTACAAAAGTTTTAAGAGAGGAGTTGTTTTTATTTTAACCAGTATGACCAATTAAAGAGTTCACTATATTATAAACGACTTTGAATAAAAAATAAAACAGAAAAGTTTCATGTGACTGAGAAGAAAGTAGCAAATAATTTCTGAATATGTTCACATCAGTGGCTTTTCTACACATATACTAGCCCTATACAATGCAGTGTTAAGAGGTGGGTAAAAGCCTGTGCATTGTAGTGCTCACAGTTCTAGCATGTGTGGAGGCAAGATCAAGGACAGCCTGATCTACATAGTTCCAGGATAATCAATATTACATAGAGATATTCTATCTCAAAAAGAACAAACAAAAGTTTTTAAATAAATAGATAGATTTAAAAAGTGGATAAAAGGAAAATGGAACATTGAAACCTCATCTAGATTATAGACAATAACATTAACTCAAAATTACTGAGTTTTACGATCCGCTCGTCATGTCATTGTTCTGAATGTGGAAATATGTGAATACATATTAATTAGTTAAGAGTGGATGTGACCAGAGAGCCTCTGAGTTGTGAGCTTATGGTCTTTGAACTGTAGTTTACAGTGTTTGGAAACAATCCAAGATCCTGACATAAGATAATGAGAAGCTAACCATCTCAGAAAATAGGGAATGAAGACTGATTAACTCTTTAATTCTTTAAAATGGAGTTTGCTGACTTATAGTGGAACTGAATTAACTTGTATAACAATAAAAGATGATAACACCTGCTAAGGGCCAAGCCTGTTTATATTCTGACAAAAAAAAAAGGCTAAAAAAATATGTAAATCTCAGAGTTTCAAGTCGTTAATACTTTCAGCCCCAGATTGAAACTGTTATCTGCAGCACAGAGAATAAAAGAAGCCTTTTCATGCCACATTGAATGAAGAAAAAAGTATTGCAAAAATCAGATTGAAAACTTCATTGATTCTGAAAGTATCCCTTGTAACTGTTGGACTGTTCTCTGGTTTTCTACTCTTGTCTATGAACGACCATCTAGTATTTGACTACACATATGATAGCTATTGAAGTCTCTTTATTTTTAAGATAATCTTACTAGTTTCTTTTTAATATTTTTTGTTAGGACTTTTATGTTTTTTTATTTGAATTTTCTTAAATTGATTGTGTAGAATACTAGAAAGAAGATTGCTCATTTTGCCTAGTTCCTAACTTAAAATTTTAAGTACATGGCCAAAAAAAAAAATCTTATTCATTCAAAAATCACAATTTCAGACTGTGGCTGGATTATGTTCATTTTTGTAGCTGCTACTGGCATAGCTTGTGTTACTTCAGCTTGTGTTGATCACATCCTTCTATTTCATTGCTAGGCAACTCTATTCTGGAAATGTTCAAAACTATTACCAGTCGATTTGTGATTAAAAATAAGTGGTCCACAGCCAACCACTGGACTGAGTACAGGGTTCCCAATGAAGGGGCTAGAGAAAGGACCCAAGGAGCTGAAGGGTTTGCAACCCCTTAAGACAAACAACAATATGAACTAACTAGTACCCTCAGAGCTCCCAGGGACTAAACTCCAACCAAAGAGTACACATGGGGGGACTCATGGCTCGAGCAGCATGAGTATAGCAGAAGATGGCCAAGTCAGTCATCAATGGGAGGGGAGGACCTTGGCCCTGTGAAGGTTCTATGCCCCAGTGTAGGGGAATGACAGGGCCAGGAAGTGGGAGAGGGTAGGTTGGTGAGCAGGAGGAGGGGGAAGGGAACACGGGATTGTTTTAGTTTTTGGTTTTCTTTTCTTTTTATTTTTTTTTCTTATTTTATTTTATTTTTCATTTTTCTTTTGGAGGGGAATCTGGGAAAGGAGATATTGTAAGTAAAGAAAACATCTAATAAAAAAAAATAAGTGGTCCAGTAAAGTGTTCAAACATCCATGCAGATTCTATTCACATATGATAACATCACAAGACCTATTTTTAACATCACATCTCTGTAGACAAGAGATTTTGGAAAGGATTATGAGATGTTTTCTCTATTCATAAATAACCTGTTTGTATTTCACAACAGCATCTGATGTATTGGCTTGTGTGGTGGTTTCAATAGGATGGCCCCAAAGACTCATGAGTTTGAATGCTTGGCCATTGGGTGTGGCACTATAGGGAGGTGCAGCCTTGTTTGAATTGATGTGTCTTTGTTGGAGGAAGTGTGTTACCAGAGAGAGGCTTGGAGATCTCAGCAGCTCAAGCCAGTTCACTTCCTGCTACCTGAAGACCAAGATGTAGAGCTTTCAGCTACCTCTCCAGTACCAAGTCTGCCTGTACGCCACCACGCTTCCACCATGTGAGTAATGGACTGAACCTCTGAAAATATAACTTAGCCCCAATTAAATGTTTTTCTTTATAAGAGCTGCCATAGTCATGGTTTCTCTTCACACCTTCTTACTGAATCTTAAACATCTCTCTAAAGGCTCCAAGATTTCCATTTGCATCTTCAAGCTTGTGTCTGAGATTAGATTATATAAATCGGAACATTGTTAATATTGAGGTAGAGTTAAGATATTGTGTGGGTTTTTTAATTAGGAAATAATACAATTATATCACAGGTCCGTGTAACCTGACACTAAATGAATGTTTTAGCCAAGACCAGGCTGTTAGCAAAACCTGACCTTTGATGCAGATCCAGGATTCTGGCTCTCAGCTAAGATGCTCTACATTTGTAACAGCTTTCATGTACATAGAGGACTAATTGAGTAATATTTGATCATCAATGCAGAATTCACCATGATGACTTTTGGTTTAAGAAATTCTCTTGCATATTGAAAGTTGAAGCTATACCATATTTAATAGTACAAGTGAATAGCTTATCAGAAATTCACACTAAACCTCGACAGCCTAGTACCCCTAAAGTAAAATTCTCTTCCCATACCCCCACTCCTCTACCTACACATCTGACTTCTTCTGCCTTCCTGGCTGCCACAAATATTGTTCAGATTGTTAGCTGTTGGCATCTGGCAAATCCAATTCTTACTGGCTCAGAGAATGTGCTAATTGTGTCCTGCAGCTAATTAGAAAGCAGTCTCTTTGCTAGAGAACAGTTTATTTAGTTCATCAATGAATAAGACTTGGTTTGAATCTTGATTTAAAAATCAAAAGGAAATGGAAATGGGATGAGCTCGACTGAAAAATGGCATCTAAAGAAAGGAGCACAAGATAGTTAAGTTTTAAAAATATAGATTTTCAGTAAGAGCCAGAAGGAGGTGAATTTTCACTAAAACTAAAAAATGTAGAATACATTTACATTTCAAGAATGAACAAATTATGCTGATACATTATTTTCAAATCTCAGATAGCTGGACCAGAACCCAATTTGAAGACTATTGAGGTGACCAAGAAAGGGAAGTGTAATACCACATTGGCAAACATTTTATAAAGAATAGTCATGAGTCATTATTTATGCCTAGATTAAATACTTCAGAAAAAATGAAATTTAGGCATCAATAAAGTGACTCATGGGTAGAAGCAATTGAAATTAGTTTGAAGATTTGGCTTACTATGTGGAAGTTACAGGGTTGAAGGAAAGAACCAAGTTCTGAGAATTGTCCTTTGGCCTCCACGTCCTGTGTCATAAATGCACAGGTGTGGACAAACACAGAGGAAAAGAGATAAATAAGTAAGTAAATAAATAATAGATAAAGTAAAACAAGAGTCAAAATGGTGAAAAATAAAATGTCTATAATCTTTGTTGATTATTGATATCAATTTGTTTCCTTATTGATCATAGCAGATTGGGAATATAGCTACCATGGCATATTATGAGGTCAGAGGATATTCTGTGAAGTCAGTTCTCTCCTTCCACCTTCCTTTGGGGTCCAGGGATCAAAATCATGTTGCCAAGCTTTTTCAGCAAGCAACTCTACTGCCTGAAGCATCAACCAGCCTGAGATTAAAATTACTACGCCACTGTTATGGTTCCTCATACTACCTGCACTTCGCCACACATTTGGTGGTGACATAAGTCGTGAATCCCTCAAACAAATCAACAGTACTCCCCGTTACCTACCTTTGCTCCCTGATTGTCACCCTAATTCAGGCTACCACAAGAGGCAGATAAAGACAATTTCATGCTTTTTTTAAAAATTTCTACCAATTTATCATTACAGATTAAAGCGTGAGACACGCTCACTCTGGGTGACTGCTGACCCATCCTGTTGTGCTGCGGAATCCTCCAGAGACACTTTACCTCACTAGTCACCCTCTACAGTGATTTATTAAGACTATCTGGGCCTGGGATACAAGAATCAGCTTTTTTTCTGAACTGTCTTATATAGTTACAAATGTAGAATTGAGAATAATCACATTCCAAAAAAAATTGGTCCTGAAAGAGTTGAAGGCTATAAGAAGGCTCTCTTAATTTGCTTCAGCAACAGATTAAAAACAAGAAGTCAATGAAAGTGGGAAAATCATTTGTATGTCAGGTTGAGCCATCTCAGAGACAAAGCATTGGATATGATAGTAGATCAAATCCTTGCCTGTCAAAATTCACGCTTTCCAAAGTGTGCACGCACACAGGCAAGCACACACAAACAAACACACTGGAATGGAAAGGATACATTTCACCAAGAATCCACATACACTGCCAGACAGCATTCTGAACCTTGACTTGCCCTGAAGACAAAGTAGTCACTGGGATAACAGAGCTCCAAATCAACACTTGGCACCCAGACATTGTAGGCATGGCTGAGCCACAGAATTTACATGGACCTGCTTGCATCCTATTAAGATCATACATAAGAGCTTCGTAGGAATAAAGGTTAGTGCTTATTCTAATGTGTCCACCCACTATTTTGTCATGTTTACCAGGAAAATGAAGAGGCCCCTGTATTGCTTAACCTAGCCAAACTTCCTGTATCACTGTCAAAAAGTTAAATTTTACTCATTCGATTTTCTTTAAATTATATTGGATGGATACTGCTAACACAGACTCCTAAATTTTAAAGTCTTTTAGATTTCAGCATCAAATTGTTAAAGGATGTGGTAGCTCTCCACATCAGGACCTTTTACAGCTGGAATGTTCTTTCTCTCTTCAGATATTCTCAGTCAATGCTCTGTGATTTTCTTTGAACTGGTCTCACACAAGCTCTTTCAAATCATGCTCTTTCAATTTCCTCCATCCAGCTTTCTACATCACAAAACTAAAAGTGTAACTTAGGTGTTAAAATCAGCTCTGAGACCAGTCTAACAATATTCACTCAGGCTAATAAATTCTAGATTATTCTATGCTTTTCCTTTTAAGCAGAGAATTATCAATCCATCAGGTAGTCTGAATCAGAAGGTTTCTTAGCTGTTAAAGCATTTTGAATTCACTGACCTGTATAAGTAGACCAAACTATAGCATTATTCTCTGAAAGTTAAGAATATTACAAGATTCCTATTCATGCTGTTTTTAGAACCCTTTCAGACGATCCATTATCCCTGATGTCATTATTAATAGACTAGTAGCAGACAAGGTTCACATCACAGGCACAATGAACAGTGGAGCATGCATCTCCAAGTTTGTCAGAAACAATGAACTGATAACGAGACAAAAAAATCTACTAAGGGGCAACTCATATCTCTTTAACATTTTTCTACATAGAAATGTATTATAGTGGATCACTGGAAAGAATCCTTCATGTAACAATGGAACATTGCAGAGATGCTGAAGGAAGGCCCAGCTCTCCTGGAATACTGTTTCTTAAATTTATTCTTAAGTTTTGTTATGCTCATAGGTTGTATGCTAGATTGGATACAAAATCATCTCTGGCTCCACACCATATGAAACTTCATTTATGTCACAGCAGAAATCATGGTGCTCCAGTAAATAGATGTAATTTTATTGCAGCCATTAAGTCTAACTAGTCTCCTTAGCTGAGCTGCCATTATGGGACTATTAGGCAGGTTTGTTTAGGATTTACTTGAAATTAGGTCATCCACATTATAATTGATGCATATTACATATACAATATTGCAATTTACTCTTCTGTTAGTGGTCACCAATATCTAATTCTTAAATAGAGCTCTATATTTGTTTACAAATATGTTTAGTTATTCCAATAGTTTCATATGTAGAAACTGAGTGGGGAAAAATCTACAAAACTTGAATGATTCCAAAGTTATCCCTAAGGATCAAAAAATAAATTATACAATGCCTGAAAATGTATACAGTTATATTTATTAAATATTTAGAGAAATGTAGAAAAAATCAAAGCCATTCATGCCACTAAATCCAAACTAGATCCAAAGAATATTTTACGAGTTTTGTAAAAACTTATCAAGAACTTTCTGGATTATATACATTGATTCAAATGACATATCTTTCATTAACACCATGCTTCATCCTTCATTAACACCTTTAGTGTTGTATAATTATCTAAACAATTACATGGTAGCAAACTCTGCGACACTTGAGATGAGACACTTCTTTAAAATGTTTATAAATATAAACTTCCAGATATGTCATTATCAGAAACTAAACTCAAATATTAACCCTACTGAAGGGTGAAGGGACGCTCTGACTCAGCGGCCCCAGGCCAAGCCCTGACTCAGCGGCCCCAGGCCAAGCCCTGACTCTTCTACAGTTCACAGAATTAGAGCAAACCCATGAGTCTTTACGTCGAGAGACTCAAACGACAGTGCAGCCAAAAAAAAAAAAAAAAAAAAAAAAATCTGTAATTATTTTATTCCATGACCGCCTGCCTGTGCCTCAGGCAGTGGCTTCATGCCTTCTTAGCAGTAGAAAAGGCTGGAAACTTTGAACAAACATTAAAACACAGGAAAATGAAATCATAAGTAGAAACTTACATATGTACAGAAGGAAATCCAACCCAAAGAATTGCAGATCGGGACCTAAGAGTTCACTAAAGCTCAGATATGGATAATAGTAAGAATCCTACTGAAATAATGTTTACACCATTTGGGTTGCATATAGTTGTAGAAATTTTAAACTGCTGTAGCTGATGCTACTAACGATGCTGATTTAACTCACAGCAGCTAGGCTTTCCCAAATTTCAAGCTGGAAATATTAAAATCAGATTTAATGATATTAAGGAACAGATGTCCTACAACATCGTGCAATTGAACAGAGTCCTCTTCATTGTCTGATGTATGAAAGGAGATCCACTCTCCACAACCCACCAAATTGATTCCTGAACGTAGCCAAATAAGAGCTGTTATCTGTGGGTCATTTCAAAGAGGATTAAATATGTGTCTGTGCTCACACTGTATTTAGCAGTGAGGGCTGTGTTCACAGGACATCACAGATTAAGTGATGGTCTTGGAGACAGGAAACTTCAAGACCAAAGACATCTCAAACATAACGGGCAGTATGGCCTGTGCTTTCTCTCTGAGATATTTCCTTCCCCTGAAACTTCACAAATACAAAGAGCCTAGAAGCACCTTCAAGCTTTTGACAAAGACAAAAAGCATGTAGGAGAGCTCTCTGCTTTTAAGATCTAGTTGCCCCAAAGAAACAACCTCTTTGTACCAACTATTGCATATTAAATGTCTACAAACAAATTTGAAGAGGAGCAACAAACATTCAAATACAAATGTATACAAACACCATGCGATACCAATAGAAGTAAATGACTCGTGAACTTAAATCAGCCAGCAGCCCAGTGGAACACATCCTGTACCCCAGAGTAGATTTATAATGAAGGCAAAAGAATAGCCTTTCTTTGCAGTGTAAGGAAAGCAAGCTTGGCTGGAATGCTGCTATACTCCTAAGTGATCTTACTGATATCTGTGGCTCAAAGTGCTTCCTCATCAGATTCCGTCCTTCAATTGGACTATGCCCACTTTGATGTTGACATAACATGCACACTTCATAAACATGATAGAATAGGAGCAGAATTGCTCCATGGATTTGATCAGAGGTTATTTATGAATTTTGAGCAGTGCAAAATTGTGGTTATTTGCAGATCCTCATTAATTTTAGCTCATAGCATGACTTCAAGAGGAAATGCATTTTGACATTCCATGTTCTTTCTTCACAATTAGATTTCTGCTGAATAGGGGTAGAAAATAGATCATTATGCCCATTGCTCAAATAGCAAGACAGGTTGTGTCAAAGCTGTGAGGACAACCAATAATTCCCATCTGCCTAGATGTTCTACAAATAAAATTGCTATTGCTACTTTTTTTTATATAAATGTGAAGTGATAGAATGCTGTGGCTTCTTTGAAGTTGATTCTGCAAAGGATAGTTCTGTAGTTGCAAACCACCTAAGAGTTCTAGACTCTATCAGTCAAACTCACTCTCAGTAAGAAGTAGATGTCATGGTGAGTGGAGGAATGGCTCATCAGTAAAGAATGCTTCCTGTTCTTCCAAAGGACCTGAGTTCAGATGCAAGAAAGCACTCCAGGTGGCTTCCAGCTGCCTATAGCTCCAATCCTGGGTGTAACTTCCTAGTCCAGCCCCTGTGGGCATATGCATACAGCTGGCATTCACTCACATGATCACAAGACACAAACATAAATAAATATTGTTTTTTAAAAATAATCTCTTTAAAAAGTAAATTCCATTAAACAGAAACAAGGATGGCACTTTGTGATCACAGTGAGAGAGTGTGTAAGGGAAAGAGCAAAAGAACAGCCCCTCCCAATTCATGACAGGGTATTTCATGACTGTCCATGGTTGATAATGAGGAGCACCATTGCCCATGGTGCATCTGTCTATCCTGCTCTTCCATGTCTGCCTCATCTTCCAAAAGTCACATGTCCCTCTCATATTTGATGTCACCTTTCTAGGTCTTGTTTCTCAGCTTTTTCCTTAAAACTACACACATCATGAATAATTGATTATTTAGATTCTCTCCTCCCCTCTCTGTCTTCAAAAACATTATTTTCATGTCTTAGAAGTAAATAATGAACCCCATGAAACTATGTTTCTCAAGGAAACTTTTTGATTCATTCTCGAGCCACATATAAAAAAAATAACACAGTATTTATTTAATTAATTGAGGTTGAAATTAACAAGAATCACCTCTTATTTAGTCCATGATCATGGCCTTTAAGGAAGAATCCGTGCCCTGGATTAAAGCTGAAAGTATAAACATAGGGGGAAATCCCTATAAAACTTATTTTCTCGGATGGCTTTGAGTCAACCATCTTGACTAAAAGGACCTTCTAAAGAAATAACCCCCTACCTCAAGTTCCCGAGGGGCACACTTAGCTACACCCTGTGAGTAACAACCAACATCGCATCTAAGCTTCTGACATTCCTGCATTTCCCCTGGAACTTTTACTGTGCCTGGTGAAAACTGAAGAAGTTGCTTGTCTTCTTTGTCCAACAGCTTACTATAGGTTTTCTGTCGAAAGGCTTTGATTTCAACTGCACTGAGAATCTCCCTACTGCCTGCTCACCCTCCCAAGGCTTAAAAATTACCTCTATCTGTCACACAGCTATATTCCAAGTCAGTCACCATACACTGACAAACTTAAACACATACAAGGATGCAAACGTACAAACATTGTATTTTTCACATATGCTAGTTGTGTAGAAAGCAGGGAGTGCTTCATGAAGAAGATCATGGCATGCAGGATATTTAAAGTGATAGTTCACTATGTGCCATCCTCCACTTGCATGTGGAGTTCTAAGGCAGGTGGGAAACTAAGAGATGTGTGTAGATCTATTTATGGGGATAAAGGAGGGAAGGAGGAAAAGAAGAAAGGATGGGAGGGGAGGGAGGGAGGGGCAACTGGCTAGTTGATGGTTGATTGGTTGGTTGGTTGGTTGGTTGGTTGGTTGGTTGGTTGGTTGGTTGATTGGTTGGTTGGTTGGTTGGTTGGTTGGTTGGTTGATTAGAGGAAATGACTGTGCCATTGTTGAAATGAGTGCACTTTCCACAGAGTACAATCTCAGAGAGTAGGGGTAGTGAATCCAAAGGCCATCTGCAGGCTGCTTTCTTCTTAAGATATTTATGTTTGAGATAATGCCTTTCACTGGCTTCCTATGAACCACTCACACTATAGACAACAATCATCTTTACTTTGATTCTACTCGTTTAAAGTACTAATCCCTTAAAATAATCTTCACTGCAGCATCTAGAATAATGCTTAGCTAAGAATGTGAGCCCTGAAACAGATTTACACTCCAAGCATTCAGGACTTTTTTCCCCTGCAATATACAAAGAAGTAGAATTTGGTTCATACAACAAAATGATCAGCCTTTCTGTAAGGCTAGCCCAGTTCCCCTTGTTAATCATCAATCGAAAGATGAGTAAAGGGACAATACATGGCCTTGGTTCTATATCTTGATTTGATGGAAAGCTCTTTAAACATAAACACAGGAGGCTTGTAGAATTAAGCTGCAAGCATAAAGTGTCATCCTTTACGACACATACTAGGAGAATCTGCACTTCTCCTAACATTTGTTTCTTAACTATTCACCATAAAACTTCTTTATTATAGACTCCATAAAATATTTGAACCTCCTAAATTCAACTCTTGGAGTGTCCATTAAGTGCCTACAATGTGCACATTTGTAATGTTATTAATAGTAATTATGATACCAACTCGAGCCAGCAAGCAGAGGACAGAACACAATGAAATATCACCTTAAATATCCTGTATACTCTGATCTTTTCAAGAAGCATGCTCTCTGCCTTCTACATGGCCAGCAAACATGAAGTTTAATCCCTCTATTTTATTTACTGAACTGTGTTTTCTCCAGTGAGATAGAATACATGGAAAGGTACATGGCATAGACTACAAGTGTAAAGTGATTTCTCACGGCCATTATCCTAGAATGCACCTCATGTCAAGTAACCACTGAGTTTTTCATAGGCTTGTGTGGTCAGTAAATTAAGCTAAATCCAGCCTGTGGCCAGTTTTTATATAGCCTGAAAGCTTAATTTTTAAAAACATTCTTAAGGTCTGTAAAATGGAGGAAAAGAACATTGAGGAATATGACAGAGAGCACTTGTGGCCACAGAACCTAAAATATTTACTAACCAGACATTTATATAATAAGTTAGTGAGTTTGCCAGTCACCGGCCAGGGAGGCAGAGTACAAAATCCATTGCAAGACATTCAAGGGCTTGTGCATTCTAAAAACAAATTGAGAGACTAAACGTACTTGAGATGTCCCTTACCCTGGCTCACTGTTCTTTTCTGCCTCTGTCATCTACTCTCAACTGTCCATCAAGGAACAGCTCAAGCTCATCATCTCTACAGAACTCCATCTGGTGGTTCAGTCTCCTAGGAAGTTCTTCTTGGGAACACTAGCAGGCATCTGTGTTTGCTTCATTCAGGCATAGCCATGACTCCTTCTGTGCTTCTGTTTTTATCTGGCTCTGGCTCTTTGACAAGAGTGTAAGGAAGAGGCTCACAGAGTTGTCTTCTAACAAAGCCACCCAGATACAAGAATTGTTACTCAAGAGTTCCTGAGACCTGGAAGTCACTAATATTTCATAACAAATAGCTGGTAGATCTCACCGAAGGATACCTGCTATTGCTAAGATTGTCAGGACTAAAAGTCCTCTAATTCTTCTTTAAATCTCTCAAAAAAAAAACCTAGATAGCAATGAGTAGTTCTAATTTTATGCATGAGATTGAGGATGTTTGTCACTATTTTCATAACATTTCTATGAATTAGGTAGCATACTCACTTTGTGTCAGCATTAATTCAAGAGGCACTTATTCAGCTCTTAGTATGTGCCAGAGTGAACACCACAGATAAAGAGCCCTGACATTCTGACAGATATTGGATTTAAACTGCACTGTGGTTTTAACCACTATATAGCTTCATGTGGTGCATACTTTTTTTGCAGAGGGAAAAAAAAGGCATAGCTCTGATGAAAATAGCCATACCTGCCCTTGGAAAATTAGAAAAGAATTGAAGTGTATAGTGTGCACACACCATGAGAACCAGGGCAGAAATAGCTCTGGAAGACATCACTGGAGAAGGGATGGAAGGAGATAAACAACTCCAGTATTTACAATGAATTATACTTATAAAGATTGTGGGAATGCCATAGGGCAAACTTTAGGAAGACGGGCCTGGTGGTTATACTTAAAAATTCCTGTCACTCTACAAGGAAGTCATTCACAAGTTCTACTTCTTGCAGAGAATACAAATGTCATGGTGTCCTTTCTGACTCCAGATTCAGCACTTACATTCTGGATCAGATAACAAAACTAACAGTAACAAAGGGGAAAATAGATACACTGGGCTAACTGAAATATTTTTTTTTTACATCAAAGTATGTATTCAATGGCAAGAGTAAGTAGAAATGGGAGGAAATACTTGTAAGTATTTGAAGTGAAGGCATATCCTTCACTATGAAAAGAACACATACAATTCAATGTGACCCAGTTAATAAATGAGCAAGGAATGGGGATAAATATTTCTCTGCAGACAATCTATGAATAACAGCAGCAGAAGGCTCTTGTGTTCAATAGCATTAATATTTGGTACAATGTGACTCACAAAGTCACACAAATAAACACATCTGAAAGCTGTTGTGATACTTATACAAATAATAATAATAATAATAATAATAATAAGAAGAAGAAGAAGAAGAAGAAGAAGAAGAAGAAGAAGAAGTATAAATAATGACTGGGGAATTGAGTCAATGGTTAGGAATGTTACTACACATACAGAGGATAGGACTCAGTTCCCTGCACCCTTCTGTTAGCTCACACACTTATCTACTTACAGTTTCCTTGGTTACAAGTTTCTTTGGCTGCTGCAAACACTGCAACTCATGGTGCAATTCACATAGATATGGACAACATTTTTGTTCTCATACACATAAGATAAAGATAAATAAGTCTGTGAATTATCATGTCTAGTGTTGTCAATGACAAAATGTGAATCCTTCAAACATGGCATAGTCTAGCAGTTTCTCAGAAAGCTAAAGTATGACTATCATAAGATTCAAAGCAGAATTTAAAAGTTATTTTACACATACTTTCAGAGAAGCATTAAGATAGAGGCAACACAAGTATCAATTAATCATTGAATAAATCAACAAAACGTAGCAAATGTGTACAATGATTAGCAGTCTATCTTAAAAAGCAACAACTGATACATGATACAACATCATTGACCTCTGAATACGTTGTGGTACATAAAAATTAATCAAGACAAGGAATGCAACTATTTTAAAATTGAACTATGAAGCACTCAAAGAGTTTCTACTCACTGAGGTAAAGAATAGAGTTCCAACAAGTCCTGGATGAAGAAAACAGAGCGCTGTGCAATAGCCAGAGAATAAATCTTACAATAACGCAGAGTTCTGTAGTTTGTTTCTTCAATAAGATCATCATGTGTTGGCAGAGGGTAGGATCCTCATCCCTCAGTAGATACCAGAATGCATAGGTGTTCCCTTGTCTTACATACAGTGGCAAAGCACTTACATCTAACCTGTGCACATCTACCAGAAAGCTTGCAACTCTCCTAGGTTACTTACGACTCCCAACACAACATGATGGCCTTCGGAATCTTCATTGTGTTGTTTGAAAAATAATGACAAGGGAAGTAATCTTCATCATTTGATGTAGATACAACCTACATTCTGACTTATTTTAGACCCATAAAGGGTTGAATCCAAAGATGTAGTACCAAGAGATATGGAGAATCAGGAATACCTAGTGTAATGGCTATTCCTGGTTGTCAACTTGACTATATCCGAAATGAACTACAATCTAGAATTGGAAGGCTCACCTGTGATTCAGATCTTGAGGCTGGGTGACACAAGTTTCTGACCTGGAACTTGGCATGGAGATCTTGCGGCATAGTGTCTATGAATCCCAAGAGACTAAGGCAAGGAGATCTCTGAGTTCAAGGTCATCTGGGACAAAGCAAGTTCCAGATCCAGGCTTGGTGGTACATACTTTTACTCTGGGCCACATCTTCTGCTGGAGACCTACATAGGGACATTGGAAGAAGAAAGATCTGCTCTTCATTGCCTGCTTGTCTTGTGGGACTGAGCAACTGCTAGATCCTTGGACTTCCAATCACAGCTTGTAGCTGCTCAGCAGCCACAGAGAAGTGGGTGCTCCTGAGAGGGACGCTGGGAATGAAAAAGGATGGATGGTGAGAGAAGAATGAAGCCAAAATAAAGATTTTCTGATCAAGGCTCAAAGTTTAATTTTCAGCTTTGTGTTTATATAGGGGAAACCCAAAGACATATCTTTTGTGTCTGCTGGATTATGTTGCTTTGTTTCAGCTGGATATGTTCTAAAGCAAGCTCAGTGGACAGACTCCAACCTAGGTCTGAAGACTCCACCCTAGGTCGGAAGACTCCACCCTAGGTGGGCTAGGTTGTCCGAAGACCAACTGTGGCAAACAGTTAAGGTCTATTTAGCCTACTCAAGGCTGGGGGAAGGGCACAACAGCTGGCCATAGTTGGGGAGTTAAAACTAGAGACTGTAAGTCATCATAAGAAATTCTCTTACTCTATTGAGACTACCCATAAGTTCTGTGACTCTAGAGAATCCTGAGTAACACACTGAGTATTACTGAGCTACATATGAAAGATAATCCAGAGAATAAATATTATATAATCTATCACAACTTTTTTACAGTTATTTATTATTTAGTAGTGTGTGTGTGTGTGTGTGTGTGTGTGTGTGTGTGTGCGCGCGCGCGCGCGTGCGCGCGCAGGTGCTATGGTGTGTGTGAAGGTTGGAGGACAACTTCTAAGAGTTGATCTTCCCTTCCATCATGATTTCAAGGAATCAAATTCAGAGCCTCAGCTTGGTGGCAAGATCTCTACCTATTCAGTCATCTCTTTGACACTACAATTATTTTTGTTTTTTGGTATTTTTTGTTTTGTCTTTTTTTTCTTTTTTTTAAACTTTTATTGTATTATGATGAGAAAAGTTACATGATTTCAATTTATCTGAATTTGTTAACATTTAAAAACATATTTTAAGTAAATAGAATTAAATCACATTCTTGTTTCCTTTTTGTACCCCCACTCCTCCCAGAGACCCCCTTCAATACCTACAATATATTTTTATTATTATTTTTTTATATTAGATATTTTCTTTATTTATCTGTAAATTTTTCCTTTCCCAGGTTCCCCTCCAAAAAACAAACAAACAAAAACAACAAGAACAAACCCCTTTTGCCTC
>JADRCD010202072.1:0-16118 GCA_019843815.1 Montemys delectorum | reverse complement strand
GGGGGGGGGGGGGGGTGTGCTGCACCGGTCCAGAGGAGATGGCTGCTGTTTTAGACCCAGTGTGTTTTAGATGAACTCAGATGTACCTTGACCACTGAGCTGCTAGATTTTTCTTTTCTCTTTTGTAAGGACTGTAAAAGTCTGATGCCATTTTGAGAAATACATTCAGATCCTGCACTGCCTTGTGTCAAGTCTGTTATTTTTTCTTCACTGACATCTTGCCGACTTGACCAGGACCCTGTTTCCCCACAGGTTGAGGGAGGCCCAGACTGGCTGGCCTGCGGCAATGGAGTTTCCTTACATCAATGGAAACTAACCAAACACAAATTGTTGTACTGTTGAGCCAGTTTTCTTTCTTTCTTTTTTTATATTTTTTCATTTTATTGGATATTTTCTTTATTTACATTTCAAATGTTATCCTCTTTCTCCATTTCCCCTCCAGAAATCTCTATCCCATCCCTCCTCCCTCTGCTTCTATCAGGGTGTTCCACCCACCCACTCCTGCCTCCCTGCCCTAGCATTCCCCTACACTGGGTCATCAAGCCTTCACAGGACAAGGCTGATGCCCGACAAGGCTGTCCTCTGGTACATATGTGCCTGGAGCCATGGGTCCCTCCATGTGTACTCTTTGGTTGGTGGTTTAGTCCCTGGGAGCTCTGGGGGGTCTGGTTGGTTGATATTGTTGTTCTTCCTATGGGTTGCAAACCCCTTCAGCTCCTTCAGTCCTCTCTCTAACTCCTCCATTGGTGAGAAAGAATTTGATGCCATCTATTTGTGTACAAGAGACTATTGATTGTATAATTAAAATTAATCCTGTGTTAGTGATGCTAAAAACAATAAACAGCACCAGTAAGTGTTCCCCAGAGGTTAAAGGTTGTACTAAACGTGTTACGGTTTGTCACATGTAACTTTCAAGGCTTGATATGATGACCCCTCTATTATAGATGAGGGGTCTGAGGATTCGAGGCTAGAAACGTGCTCAAATGCATGCTGTCAGGAAGGGCTCAGGCTTCAGAAACCTCGTCAGAACCATGCGTGCTGACTTGATGCTACCTGTTAAAGTTGTTCCAGTACACAGCTGAAATCCCATGTGTTAGAGTGACATTATTGGCACCCTTGCACCAACTGCCTATATAACTCCACTTACCCAAACTGCATCCTGAAATGATTTTCTAAAATAGTTATCATATAAGAATATGAAGTGGAAACAATCCAGACTCCCCAACCACATTTTCTGTTCTGTGGCTATGCTGCAGTCCACAGGACACATTTTATATGCACATATCTCAAAAATTTAGCATGTTTCTTTAAGAAAATCATTCATTTGCTTAATAATTAATTATACTTAAAATTTTCACTTACAAGTTGATTTTTATCTGCACCAATCTACTTACATGTGTTAATGACTATATTTAGAAAGAAACAATATGAATCACTGTATAAATCTGACTGGTAGACGTTGTATCTTAGACAGCATCTGCCTGCCCTTGTTTAATCTGTGTAGTGCTTAGAGGCAGAAATGAAAGAAACTAAAGCAATAGGCCAAAGTGTTAGACAGTCAGGCATATTTTCACAACATACAGTGATCCTCTTTATTTTAACAGTTTTTGACAGCTTAGCTGAGTGGTAGGGCTGCTAAAGCAGAGAGCTTTGGCTTGAGTTGTGTAGGTTGATACTCACAACTACAATAATACTAGTTACCATAAGAAAGAATATCCTTAAGTAGCCCTGTTCTATTTATTGTTAATAATCTTCATTGTTAAGAATCATAATCATGTTACTGCTAGGTCATTTTATTGAAAATAGGCCAGTCTTTCAATGCTGCATGTCATTTTATTGAAAATAGGCCTGTCTTTCCGTGTGGAACTGCTTTAATTCACAAGAATCATGCCACTCTTCAAAATTCTCTAAAATTCCTGTTTTCTGTGAAATATCATCAATACTCTGTAGGTCGGACTTTACCCGAGCCTTCCTCTCATTCCTCTCATGCCCTGTGAAGTCAAGTCAAGTTCACTGACAGTAGTATGAAACCAGGAGTTGTAATTCTTTCTATTTCAATGGATTACAGATGGTTGCAAACACCTGCTATTAAATGACTGTCTCAAATATATCCACTGGCTATTTTGAGAACTATCACATCCATTAAATTTTTCTAAATCTTCACTTGTAGCACTGAGCACACAGTGGCAACCTGTGATCATTAGTTTGGGTTGGATTGACTTCCTCATTCTTTATAAAAGAGGAGCTATATATAGAATCACAGAGCTATAGACATTTCAGAAGGAAAATAGTCTGAACTGTGTTTTTAAAGGTGGAAAATGTTGATTTCCCCATTCTCATTCTAAATTTCAACACACTCTACTTTTTTAGGTAAAGGGAAGTGAAAAATTGTATTTTAATTTTTCTTTTTTAATAATCTTTTATTTACTAATTAATTAATTTATGTATCTCTTTATTTTAAAATCCAGATTTTATTCCCCTTCTTGTCAACCCTCCGACTGTTCCATATCCAATACCTCCTCCTTGTCCCCTGTCTCCACGAGGATGTCCCCACCCCCACTCCCCACCCCACCTGACCTTTAAACTCCCTGGGGCCTCCAGTCTCTTGAGGGTTAGGTGCATCTTTTTTTCTTTTTTTTTTTTTTTTAACCAACCCACCTTTTTAACCAAACCCCGACCCGGCAGTCCTCTGCTGTATGTGTGTTGGGGGCCTCATATCAGCTGGTGTATGCTGCCTGGTTGGTGGTCCGGTGTCTGAAAGATCTCGGGGGGTACAGATTAATTGAGACTGCTGATCCTTCTACAGGGTTGCCCTCCTCCTCAGCTTCTTCCACCTTTCCCCTAATTCAAACACAGGGGTCAGCAGCTTCTGTCCATTGGTTGGGTGCAAATATCTGCATCTGACTTTTTCAGCTGCTTGTTGGGTCTTTCAGAAGGCAGTCATGATAGGTCCCTTTTTGTGAGCGCTCCATAGCCTCAGTAATTGTGTCAGGCCTTGTGACCTCCCCTTGGACTGGATCTTATTTTGGGCCTGTCACTGGACCTCCTTTTCCTCAGGCTCCTCTCCATTTCTATCCCTGAAATTCTTCCAGACAGGAACAATTATGGATCAGAGTTTTTGACTGTGGGATGGCAACCCCATCCCTCACTTGATGCCATGTTTTTCTGCTGTAGGTGGGCTCTACAAGTTCCCTCTCAGGATTGTGTAGGATGACTTCTCTAGAAAGACTATCTGAGTTAGTTTTACTAGAATGCACATGAGGTTTTATTTTCTGCAATGCATTTCTACCCACGTGTTTAACGTTGCCAGTCAGCAGTTGGCCTCAAGTAGGTTTCATTTTATCATTTTTCTCTGGAATCCCAAATAAAACCATGCTCAGTTGCTTCATGAACAAAATGTGTTGGGATGTTCACTTGAATGTGGGTAAAAAAAAAAAAATCTAAGAGTGAATGAGGGTTGAATCTGAAAAGCTGATTCATTTAATGGCAATGATACCCTCCTGACATCTACTGTGTATGAACTCCACGGGCCAGTTCTCTTTGTTTTATATAAATGGTAAACGGTCAGCTTCTTTTCCTATCTTGAGAAGATCTGGATCAATCAGAAAAACAATCTACAAGACCAAATCGACACTCCTCAGTGGTTTCCAATTGTCATCAGTGTAGCTAGTGTAAGTGCAATTACATGTTCTCCACGACTGGTCGAGGTGAGTGTAGTCACTATCAGCTCAACACCATGGTCTGGGCTGTTATTGGGAAGTTTAGTTAGGGGCGTCTTACCTGTGTGCGCGTGCGCGCGCGTCTCAGGTCAACTGAGGTACTCAAGTTCGACGTTGGCATGTTTTTGATTATGTAACTTCAGCGAAGCTCAACTCCCTTTTGGAGAAAACATTAAATATTAATTGTGTTCAGAATTAAAGAGAAATTAATGCAGAGTTTGCTCAGGCAAGTTCCCCACCCCCCCATCTGCATATCTCTATGAAAGCAACTCATTTCCATCTGGGCTTTTCCCCAATTAAAATTTTTATCAAGTGAAAATTACGGATAAACAAAATAATTTTTCCAAAGTTAGAGCAACCTCTATGAATCAAAAGTGCACTTAATTGGAAATTATGTTTAATTAAAATGTAGAAACATTTTTTATAATATCAACACATTGTATTTCTCTTGCCTTGTAGGAGCCTAAGTTGCCAACGGATCACATTGCATAAAAACCTGTTCTTTTCATTTGTTTGTAATTCGATTGTAACAATCATTCACCTCACAGCAGTGGCCAATAACCAAGCCTTAGTGGCCACGAATCCTGTAAGTAAACGTGGTTGTACCTTTGAGGATTAACAAGAAGAGACATGGGTTGGGGAGAAGTTTCTGATATGGAATATGTGAATCATTAAATAAATGTATATGTAAACTTTGGGGTTTTACATACAGAAAATATAGCTATATTGTAGTCTAGGAAAGTAAATTTCCTTCAAATACTTCCAAAGCTTCAGGCCATGTAATGGCTATCAACTCCTGATGCAGGTAGCCCATAAGATTATGAATACACAATGTTCAATCCAAAGCAATCTGTGCATCTGAGTACTTAAATGAAAGAAACAATATATATAATGGGAAATGTAAAGAATGTTTCTGTATCAGGGTTAAATAAGAATTAATAAAATTAGGAAAGTAAGGATTTACATGCTTTCTGTGTACCGTAATGTTAAAGTTAGACTGTTCTGCCAATCATTGCTTCAATAAGCAATGATACATTTATCTTCCTATAAGCTACAGTTAAAAAAATATATGCTAAAATTTATATGATGTAAATTATCCATGATATAAACATGCATGTAAACTATAGTTGGATTCAAATATATGTATACATAGCAGAAGTCTTCACACTTTTAAAATCACCTCCTTTAACATTGTGGTAAAACCTCCAGTTTTGGATATGGATATGTGTGGTGTGGTGTGGTGTGGTGTGGTGTGTGTGTTGTCTCTTTGTGTGTGTGTGTGTTTGTGTGTGTGGTATCTCTGGGTGTGTGTGTGCTTTTGAGCACATCAAGTTGTATTTTCTCGATTATGTTATCTAGTTACTGAAATTAGAGAAGGAAAGGGCTTTCCACCAAATAGGTCAATAAATAACACATTTGTATGTGCTTTATGCATATTTTCAGGGTAATTTACAAAGTTCTAAAGTTTCTCCCATTGTTTGCACATGTGCTTCCTGGTGATTTGATCTCACTTGTGTTCCTCTCTAAAGTCATCGGGAGAGGAAATCAACCAGTGTATAATTAGCAGTAGAAAACACTGGTTGACATTCTGCCATTCTGGTTGACATTCTGCCATTTAAGAATGATTTTTTTCTAGGAGAATCTGTTTTGTAACACAGCAAGAGTTTCTAACTCTTATGTAAGCAGAAGCATAAGGACGTATATATAGTAGACAAAGCATACATTAAAGTATAATGAATTTATTATTTGAAAAAAGTATTTTCAAATTATATTAACAGTGTCCTCCACAGAAATATTTTTCTGAAGTATGTATTAAATGCTTTTCCTCATAATAGTTTATATTAATTTTAAAGTAACATCAGAATCAAGTTGAGTTAGATAAGAATGTAATACCTACATAAACATTGAAGGTTAAATTCATCATAAATATACTGAAATATATGTAGTTAAAACTATTTTATCTTTGAGAGGCTTGAGTATCTTGTAAAACCCATGAAACTGAATTATTTAAAATTTAGCAAGTGCATTCTTCACACATGTTTTGTTTTTTATTTTATGGTTTTTTTTTTTTTTTTTTTTTTTTTTTTTTTTTTTTTTTTTTTTTTTGTGAGGCAGGGTTTCTTTGTGTAGCCTTGAGTGTCTTGGAACTCACAGAGATCCACCTGCTTTTGCCTCCTGAGTGCTGGGATTAAAAGTTTGAGCAACCACTTCCCAGCTTCTATTACTAGTTTTTTAAAATCTATACAATGTGTGGCCATTTACAATGCATGCCTCAAGAAATATTCAAGAATTTGATAAAATATGTATAAATGATAATAGTTCAAGCACTATAGGATGACATTTATGCCAATGCTACTCATCTCTATTCATGGTAACTCTGAACTTATCTTCAAGTGGTCTTGGTTTCTAACATAACATTAATTTAAAAAAATTATAACCACTAAATAGGTATTGAATTTCAGATTGGAAATTAAAGATTGTAACATTCCATTACAGTCTATTAACTTTGACAAGGAAAGAATAATATTTCTCAGCTTCTCTGTGTTTTCTTTATCTGATATTTGGATGTCTTTCTTCTTCTATATATAAAAGAAGAGAAAGTAGGAATCCAAGAAAAAGAGGAGGTCAAACCACCCTTCTTTCTTCTGATATGAAAATTTTTGGGCTGGAGAGATGGCTTTTCATATTTTACATTTAGGCAGTATGTAATTCACTAGAGTTACTTAATAAGTTTTATTTATTTAAGCATGTGGGGGGGGGAAGGATACAAAACTTACTAAGGACTGATACATGTTTAATTAAGTGCTGATAAGACTATCAAAGTTTTTCTGACAGAAACAAAACAGAATCAAAACAGATGTACCATGGCGTATGTGTCTGCTGTTTATATTTATTCTAGATAAATATAAAAAATAACTTGAACTCATTAGAAACACAGATACCCAGTAAACAGAGAGAGATTTTTTTTGTTTGGAATTGTTTGGAATATCACATGATTCTTATGAACTGAGAGAGTACATAGTTAACAACTTTAGAACCATCATGGGATGAGTGTTCTGAGGACCTCGGCATAACCCAGATTCCTTAGTGTGCACATTTTTGTGTGTGGGACAGAAAATTCCCATGGTTTCTAAAATAAACTGGACGTCTTGCTTCACATGTGGATTTCATAAACTAAGAAACCACTGTTTCTCCCCTCACAGGTGAGCTGCAAAGTGTCCCAGTTCATCCATCTTTACCTGATGGGCTGTAACTACTTTTGGATGCTCTGTGAAGGCATTTACCTGCACACACTCATTGTGGTGGCTGTGTTTGCAGAGAAGCAGCATTTGATGTGGTATTATTTTCTTGGCTGGGGTAGGTGCCACTGTCATTACCTGATTATTTATCTGATTAAGAAGGCTTTTAGCTTTTAGGTTACGTGACTTATTACTAATCATTCTTTCCTGATAGCATTTTTATATTTTGATATTCTAATGACAAGCTCATTCTAGTTGAATGCATAGTGACTAGAGCAATAGAGTTAAAATTACAAATTAAGGATCTAGTATTTGCACTCTTCTAAATGTCCTCTCTTTTCATGTATAAATGAAGACATAGTGCTAAATAGCTTTGAAGTTCCACCAAAAAACTTTTGCGATCCCTCCCTCTCTCCTCTCCCCATTCTCACTTTTTCTCTCTGGCTTCCTTTCTTTTCTTTGCTTTTGAGACCAGATCTTTTTGGCTTAGAACTTACTATGTAGATCAGAAAGGTTTGTAATCACAGAGATTTGTCTACATCTTCCTCCTGAGCACTGGAATTGGAGATGTGTGTTGTCAGATCCAATCCTGTTAAGGTCTTTTTTTTTTTTTCTCCCAAGACAGGGTTTCTCTGTGTAGCCTTGGCTGTCCTGGAACTCACTCTGTAGACCAGGCTGGCCTCGAACTCAGAAATCTGCCTGCCTTTGCCTCTGAAATGCTGGGATTAAAGGCGTGCACCACTATCACCCAGCATGTTGAGGTCTTCTTAAACTGTCATTTTATGGTCAAAATTTAGGGTGTCAATAATTGAATAAAAAAGTATGCAAAAGATCTACTTCTTTCACATACTGTCTTGGCACTGTGTAACTCACAAAACAAGCTATAAAACATACTCTGTGTTTCTTAAGGTCATTGGAATGGTGTGTATGTGAGTTTGATACATACTAAATGATTTTAATAGAACTAATTTCCAGAGATAAAATAGAAATTTTATTTCTTTATTATCTATCAAATTAAGCTGTAGATATTGGAATAGATATATGCACATGCATATATCAAATTGTCAGTGCATTCTGATTGTCTCTATAAAACATTTCTTCATTGCAATTTTTTTAAAGATCTTATTTAGAAACCTCAACACATGTACAAATCTTGGTATAAAAAACATATTTTCTCTCTTTTTCTTCAGAAAAATGTGTACTATGAATGTCTTTTACCATAGAAATAATTATCAGTCTCTACATTTGACATTAAATATTAGCCAATTTCATCCCATGGAAATTATAGGAATACAAAAATTTGCTAAGGATTGTGACTTAGGCAGCATAGAATGTGTTAATCTTTGGAATATTATTGATTCAAAATGATATGTGATACTCAAACTTGATAGTCACACCTCTTGATTGTACATATGCAATTACACAGTAAGCATAGGCATAGTTATTTTTTGCTACTAATGTGTCTCTGAAGTTCATGTTCCTGACTTCTTTGAAAATCCTCATCAATAAGGAAAATTACCCATTCATTTGGTTTTGCTTTATTTGTAGGGTTTCCCCTGCTTCCTGCCTGCATCCATGCCATTGCCAGAAGCTTGTATTATAACGACAAGTAAGACACTTTCCATTTGTGACTTCTATTAGAACTAAGTGAAATGAAAATCTTTCAAATGTCTTCACTTTATTCCCTAGTTGCTGGATCAGTTCAGACACTCATCTCCTCTACATTATCCATGGTCCGATTTGTGCTGCTTTATTGGTATGTAACTAAAATTCTCAGTTTCTCACCGTTGCTTATATTTCCTGAATTTCCTCTCCAACCTTCTTACTCAGAGTTGGTGCGCTGCTTAATTGAATAAGGTTCGTGAAGGTTGTTGTATTTAGACAGGGAAGGTAAATTGCTAATTTTCAAGTGGTGGCAAAGCATCAGGGACCATGGGAGGGAAGTTGCTTTTGCAGCTGCACATGGAGTGAGGTCAAAATGGTTCTAAGAGAATTAGACAAATGCTAAGAGAAATGCAGCAAGTCCTCTGGCTTTGACAAGTAGAAAACAGTTGGTGCTCAAACCGCAGCCAGGCAGGGAAGATGAAGCAGAAACAAGTACCCAGACTGTTCTCTCTTCCTGTCTCTGATTTCTTAGTTCCGCTTGCTAGACAAATACAGTAAATGTCAGAGTGTCAGAGTCTGAGTCGTGACAACATGTGTGCTGCCTTCTGCAGGAGGAGCAGAGCACAGGATTGCTCTATTAAGAAACTTCAACACACCTATGCAAGAGTAAGAGCCTGTGAAGAAACGACTTTGTTTCAAAAAAGTATCACTCATGTATTCTGTAATTACAACATTTGCTATTTAATATGACTGTAGTAACTGGAGATCTTTGAATGTGATTGTGTTATCAGAAAATTTGTAATTCCTCTTTTGGGTTCTTAGTCTCCTCACTCAAATTTAGGAAAAGACAACTAAAAAAAAAAAAATCAAGGGCAGTGTTATTACAGTTTAAGAGAAAAACAATAGGGCAGACAAGCTGTAACTCTCCGGAGCTGGAGGAAAGAGGGGAGGCTGAAGGCAGGACATGCCATGACATCGGTAAGCAGCCACAGAGCAGAAGAGGGGTGGGAGCTTCAAAGAAAGTGTGAGAAAACCTAGGGCATCACAAAAAGCATGCTAAGGTTTGGGAAAAGAAATAGAAAGCACAAACAGGAAAACTTACACTCCTCTGGGTAACTCAGAAAAGCAGGCATTCTCCTCATCTTACATAGGGAAGCTGCACGAGGGGAGGGTTTTTGGAAAGAATAAGCAGATTGTTTATTATTTATTAGCATGGCTTAAGATGAATCAGTTTTCTCAAGGGGTGCTACATACCCAGCTGACTGACAGATCCAGCTAGACTAGCTCTTAAGGTATTTCATGTCTCCATGAAAAGAGAGAGAGAGAGAGAGAGAGAGAGAGAGAGAGAGAGAGAGAGAGAGAGAGAGAGAGACAGAGACAGAGAGAGACAGAGACAGACACAGAGAGAGACAGGCACAGAGAGAGACAGACAGAGAGACAGAGACAGACAGAGAGAGACACAGAGAGAGAGACACACAGAGAGAGAGACACACAGAGAGACAGACACAGAGAGAGACAGAGACAGACACAGAGAGAGACAGACACAGAGAGAGACAGACAGAGAGAGAGAGACAGACAGAGAGACACACACACACACACATGCACACACACACACATGCACACACACACACATGCACACACACACACACACACACACACACACACACACACACACACACAGATCAATTCTTCTGTCCTGGAGGAAATAGCTCTTTTTTTTTTTTTTTGAGACAGGGTTTCTCTGTTTAGCCCTAGCTGTCCTGGAACTCACTCTGCAGACCAGGCTGGCCTCGAACTGAGAAATCCACCTGCCTCTGCCTCCCAAGTGCTGGGATTAAAGGCATGCGCCACCACTGCCCGGCGAAATAGCTCTTCTTAATAAGCCTTGAGAGAGCCCTAGTCCCCAGCCTCATTGGCCTCCAAGATTACAATATTCCTAAATTAAGAGTCCCTAAAATCATTTAGGAAAGAAGCTGAAATTGAGGGGTAAATACAATCCACTTACACAATGAAAATCTGGACGTGCAATTCCAAAGCTGTTCACAGAAGGAATAAGTGTCTGGACTGGATTTTGGGTCACAGGATTATGTATAGTCTGGAGTCAGGGTTGGTCTTTAAGAAAGAGTTAAGAAACTAGAGCTCCTTTGTGGTCTTCCTAACCAGGAAGCTAAGAACACCCCCTGCTTCTGACCAAGGATGAGAATGGAATTGTGCATATTGGGGGCCTTTACCCCTAAGCTGCCTGGCCAATCTTATCTCTTGTCCTTTTCAGTTAGAAGTCAACAAAAGTCACATTTAGTGTTTTCATTATGTTACTTCAACGAGCAATAAATTTATACAAATTAGCATGTCTTCCATAGAGCATGCGAGATCCTAAGGCAATTACACTCTCTAAGAGTGTGGTATTTTGCAGCTGGAAAAATCCATTCTTGCCCACTTCCTCCTTCATATCCCACCCTCCTGGTAGGCATTGGTGCAAATACGGCACGTTTAGATACTGCTAAGAGAAGATGTCTTTAATTTGAGACCCATCACTTAAAGGCTTAGGTAAGGAATTACTGGCCATCCTTGTGTAAAAACCTTCCAATAGTGTTCCTGTAGCATCTATAACTGGCTTGTTCTGCTTCCTTCTATGACCCTGGGCACTATGGTGATATAAATATATCTTGTGATATCTACCAGCTATTGAATATCATAGCTGTCATAGTAAAAAGACATTTCTCGGCAGGCATTAAGTATCTGTGACTCTTCCCAGGGATGAGCACCAATCATTATTGACTAGCCAAGTGCTCAGTCCTATACAGACACACACACACACACACACACACACACACACACACAGAGGCAATACTAACTGGACTAAGTTGGCATATTTAGATATTTATATGTGTGCCTAAATATGTGCATACATATAACAGTAATAATTAAATAAAAAGAGGCCATGAATTTGGGAGGGTGTGGAGATGGGGGTTCACCTGAAAGAAGTTGTGGGGGGAGGAGGAGAGTTGGGGAATGATATGAATGAGTAGTCATGTTACAAAACTGCCAAACACATAAGTTAAAAAACAAAAACAAAAACAAAATAGGAATCTGTTAATCAGGTCTGTTTTAAGTCAGAGGAAATTCAGATGGGGTTCATCTGAAATTTAAAGTTCTTCTACTTTTGCTTAAAATAATATTGATGGGGGAAATTGTGTAGAGAATAGATTCCAGTTCTTCCTGCCCCAGCTGTATATATAGAGAAGCTTACATAAACATTAGCTTCCTCTTCAGTTCTAGCTTCATGTTTTAAGCCAGAATGACAGCTTTAATGAATGGCTTTGTATTTAACTGTTCTTTCATGGATGATAGATCTAAGCTGCCACGTTTCTACCATTTATTAATTAGTGCTCTTGTGCATATTGGGATGTTTAAATACCTTGTAACATAATTTATATCTATAACTTATAAATGGATAAAAGATCATAAGTGCACAAAAAGTCATTATTCAACTTGCCCAGTAAGTGGTAATAATTTTTATTTTAAAAAAACCTCCTTCTATATGTTAGAGAGAGCTCTATTTAGAGGGTTAGAAATAGATCCGGCATGCTGGCTTGTGTTGCTGTTCATGTCCCACCTGTCAAATGGCTTTTCTCTGGGTCTGTCTGCATTGCATTCCAATGTCTGTCAATGTGTTCTTCTCACGAATGTGTTCTCATCAGGAATTTGGTTAGCTTTATGTGTTTAAAGCCTGTGTTACATTGAATTCTCTTAGCAGTGGAATATTTTATGCTTACTTGTTTTCCTGACATATGTTAAAAATAACATATATATATATGTGATTTATTCATTTATTGCCTTGATGAGATGGACTTCCATTATTTGAATTTATGAAAGTGTATAGATGTTTGTTGTATAAAATTTCATGATTAGGTTATTAAACAAAGAACAGATATTATAGAAGTCAAAGGTCACAGAAAAGAGAAAAGAAAGCAACAGTTTTCCCAAAATGACATTTCTGGACAAAATGAAATATTGTCAATAGGAAATGGTCAAAGTTTAGTTTGTATTTAGGTCAAGATAGTGATCAGTGTTAGCTGTCATCTTGTCAGGATCTAGAATCACCTAAAAGGCCTCTGGGCATGCTTGTAGGTGATTTTTCTTAATTCCCTTAATAGATGTGGGAAGGTACACTTTAATCATGGATAAATACCATTTCATAGCCAGGTTATCTTGGACAGTTTAAAATGGAACGAGTAAGCTGAGCACTAGCATGCGTTCCATGCTGCTGATTCCCAACTGAATATAGAATGAGGCCAACTGCTCCAGATTCCTGTTTGCCTCGGTGCCCTCTTTAGACAGACTATCCCTTGAGCTATGCTCTAAAATAAATTCTTACATTACTTTGTCAGAGTATATTATCACAGGAACAGGGAAAAAAACCTAAAGTAGTCAATATAAAATGAGAGGAAATAGAGTTTGAAGAAAGAGGGGTGAAAGGGATGGGAGGGTATAGATGAATTGAAATTAATGCATTCATAAGACACATTCTTAATTGCTGAGTCAAATTCCATTTTCAGAGTTCTGTGAATCCCTTCAAAGACAATGTTATCTCTTGGGGAAAGTTGCTATGGCACAATAAATAGTAAATTGTAATTACAGAGAGTTATTTATAGAAGTTGTTATGGGAAGCCAGATTCTTTTTCTAGTATAGTCTAGTTTGAATATCATCTAGCTCAGTTGCATAAGCTCTTTATCCATAAGCATAAAGACAAATTACAGTACTATTTCAGGTACTTGTTATGAGAAATGGTCATATGGAAAGATTTTACTAAATTATTACAAAAGGAAGACAAAACAAATAGGGGGAGGGAGGAGGCAACAGGGGTTTGTTCTTTTGTTCTTGTTGTTTTTTGTTTTTTTTTTGGGGGGGGCGGAACTGGGAAAGGAGAAATCATATGACATGTAAATAAAGACAATATCTAATAAAAAATAAAAAAATAGTTATTTTGGCAAAAATATATTCTTGAAGAGTACATTCTATAGGCACTGATGAAAAGGTGATTCTTTAAATATTAACATTTTTTTTGAGGCTGGAGAAATGGCTTGGCAGTTAAGAAAACTTAATTCCAGCTCCATGTATCTGACATCTTCCTTTGGCTTCCATTGGTACACACACACACACACACACACACACACACACACACACACACACAGAGTAATAAAATTAGTATTTTAAAAATAAAATTTCTTAAGAATAATTCCTTTTTTGCTAAGTGTTTATGATCTTGAAATGGAATAATAGACAAATTTTAAATATTACATAGAAAATGAGCTTAAAATGACTAAAATATTTCCTATGTTCTACAATAATTTTAGCATAAAGTTTTATTTTTATAAAAGTTAATTTCACTAAACTTTATGTATCTATAAATGAAATAGCGTTACATTATAAATACTTACTAATTAATGTCTTATAAAAATGTGCCTTTAGTTCTTGTATATGAAATAGTCTAAGTTTTATAAAACTAGAGTTCTCATATAGGCTTCTTTCTTTTTAAATCCATCCATATATCCACCCATCCACCCACCCACCCATCCATTCATCCATCCATCCATTCATCCATCTATCTATCTATCTACCTACCTACCTACCTACCTACCTATATATGCTTTTGAGACAGGGTTTCTCTGTGTTGCCTCGACTGTCTTGGAACTCACTCAATAGATCAGACTGGCCTCGACCTCATAGAGCTCCACCTGCCTCTGCCTTCCGAGTGCTGGGATTAAAGCCTTGTTCTACCACTGCCTGGCTCTCATAGGCTTCTTAATACTAAACACAAACAGATTTTTAGATGGTACTTTCTTTTCTTTTTAGGTAAATCTATTTTTCCTATTGAATATTGTACGTGTTCTTATCACCAAGTTGAAAGTCACACACCAAGCAGAATCCAATCTCTACATGAAAGCTGTAAGAGCTACTCTCATCTTGGTACCACTACTTGGCATTGAATTTGTGCTTTTTCCATGGAGGCCTGAAGGAAAGGTTGCTGAGGAGGTGTATGACTATGTCATGCACATTCTAATGCACTACCAGGTAAGGAGTGCCTGCTTTCACGAGGGCAACTTGACAAGTTTTGTATTGAATTTACATGTAGGTTTGGTTTCATTCTTGACTACTTGTAAAACAGTGGATTGTAAAAACGTGGAGTCTTTTTGATTCTCATGCCTCCTCTTGGACTCTTTTCTTACTGTTGGTTTGTCTTGTACAACTTCGATGTGATCATTTTTAATTTATCTTATATTTTAAATGAATGAATGAAAGAAAGAAAGAAAATTTAGCTACTAAGGTAAAGGTTGGCAACTGAACTGTTAACTGATACCTGCTGGGAGAGGGAAAATGAGTTTTCTCCAATGGCATGACAGTATATCAAGCACTCCAGGACAGGCATCATGTTCAGAAGTACTTGACCTATACATAATGGACTCCACAGTGTGTGTACTCATGTGTATGTGTGTGTGTGTACCTGTATGTGTGGTTTTATTTGGTTATAGTTTGATGTTCTTTTGTTTTTCTTTTTGAGCATGGTTTTATTTTGTTTTCTTGTTTTGGGAGGTTGTTGGTGTGTTGGATTTTTGTTTGTCTTTTTGAGAAAGGACTTAAAGTTGAATGTAAGGAGGAAGAGTTGATCTGGAAGGACTTGGGAGAAAGGAAGAACATGGTCAAAATATTTTAAATTAAAGAATCATTTTAAATAATAAGGAATATAAAAAAAACAGACTCAGATAATTTTATTTTTTACAGGGTCTTTTGGTGTCTACAATTTTCTGCTTCTTTAATGGAGAGGTATGTTTACTGATTTTACTACATTTTTATACAATTTCCTTTTAAAACAAGATGAGGTTATAAACTTTCCCCCAAACAACCAATTTTATCACAGAAAAAATTATATAAAATTACTTTTTTAGGCACAAATATCATCTCAAAAATGTGGGTAACATTAGAGTTGAGTGGTAGGGAAGAGTTAGTTTTACTTCAATATATTCCAATGAGTGGCATCCACTAAGCTAGCCCTTTGACCTACTGTTAGAAAGTCCGAAGTCTGCATGTGGCCCTGGGAACACGGCTGGGCAATCTTTAACTTCACAGAACTTGTACTGTTACAAGAAACAGAATCTGTTTCCTCTGTTCTCTTTTTCAGTAGACCCAACTCTATACTCTTTGGAAAGGTTTTATTATAGATACAAAAAGGTTAAAAGTTAGGAAAGTTAAGTTAGGAAGTTTAGACTAGAATGCTATAACAAGCAGCATGAAAATGTGTTATTGGAGATTTCTAGGTTTCTGTCTGAGGACTTTCTACTCAGGAGGCTTCAGTAGCCTCCTGGGTGGATCCGTCTAGTCATATGGATATTGTTACTGCCCAGTTGTTTGAGTATCATTGACTTTGCTTTTTATTTGTTCCTGATCTAGAAGGTGCTAGCACAGTTGAGCAGAGCACAGAAATCTAGATAGCAACTCAATGTGAAATGGACCCTGTGTAACTGAGAAACTCACCAGGAAACCTCAGATAGGGAA
>JADRCD010202071.1:1624-17606 GCA_019843815.1 Montemys delectorum | reverse complement strand
GGGCCCTGGGACATGATACCACCTCTTCTCCAATTGTGTCCTCAGTCCCTTCCCCGCATTCGGAGACCACAAAGATTTTACCTTGGCTCAGACCCAGTGAGCTTCAAGTAATGATCCCAGCTTTTCACTGCTGCCTTCCATGTATAAGTGGTTTAGACATAATTGTCAGAAATGATTCTTACATTCAGGCCGTTAAAATCCATTAACCACAGGAAATTCTGAGCAAGCCTCAGAACATCTATTTTGCAGGCATGTTTTTCACAGCAGTCTTCCTTGGTTTTGCCCCAAGGCAAAAATGATCTTTTAAAAACTTCCCTTAAAGGTATTTTGAAAACAGAATGCAAAATGCAGGTCTAGGTAAATCCACAAAGCAGATATGAGAACTGTAAAGTGAAGCTGCATTGTGCTTGCTTCCAGAGCGCTTCTGCGACTGGTGTGTGGTGAGTTTTCAAGGTCCCGCAGGGAAGATGCCAATGGAAACACCATGTCTGTGGCCATTCAAGTAGAATTAATACTTACAGACATGTTGATTCTGAAAGTCCAAGGAAGCTCAGGTCAACTGTGTTGATTATGTTATTCTTCTCTGGAAGAAAGAGAAGCAGTGAGTAGCCATTTCACAGGAAGCATTAAACAGCAATTGTAAGACTATGTCTAGCCTTAGTTTACCGGAGACCCCCTGAGTGAACCATGTGGAGCCTGAATCAAGGCAAAGAGCAAGAGGAATTTATTGTTCCAGTACACTGAGGTCGTCCCAGACTGGAAGGAGAGGTGGCAACCCCTTGAAGCTCATTCAGTGAGCTTTTATGCAGTTTTTAGGGCAGCAGCCATTAGGCACAATGTGATTGGCAGAACAGTGTGGCTTTTTAAACTGATTGGTCTTTAGAGAATGAGGTGGCAAGGACTTCCCTTGTCTGAAGGTGGGCAATGGTCCATTCTGTGTAATGTGTTCCCACCTGCAGTTCAGTTCCCACTCTGTGGTCTGAGGAATGTTAATTAGCCTCTCCCTTCCGGAGGGGTAAGTGTTCCATGACCTTCCCAAAGTTCCTGAGGGTGACCTTTTCACAAACTGGAATGGTCAGGCCCAGGACCATGAAGCTGTGGGGAAAATGGAGAATAATTCTCTCTCTCTCTCTCTCTCTCTCTCTCTCTCTCTCTCTCTCTCTCTGTGTGTGTGTGTGTGTGTGTGTGCATTTTATAGGGAAAATAAGCTTTGTTGGTAATCTACCTGGATGTGTGTGCCAGGCTAGGCACAATTGCTGGTCCTGGCTGCACAGAGTTCAAAGGCTCATGAACTAATACAAGCTTTCCTTGGTTTCTTCCTTGGTTGGCTGCAATGTGTGGTGTCTGGTGCAGCTGTAGCCACATGGATGGTCCACTTGCCTTGACATAGGAGTTGATGGGCACATTTCACTCCACATAGTTAAGACAGGGAAAATTCTGCTGCCTAGGACAAACCCCTGGGCAGGCTAGAGGCTCAAGGCAAGGATACTCAATCTGTCTGCTCAGTATACCTTCCAGCCAGTTTCATCAGGTTTAAATGGAGAAGCAAAATGGAGGGACTTAAAGGGCTTCCAGGTTCTGTCTTAAGGCTGCTGGAGGAAAAGGACAGGGTCTCTTGCTGTGCATACTGAGTCTGCTCAACTGTGGAGTGAGCAGCACCCATAGCTATTCACAGCCTGGCCACCCTGATCTTAACAGAGTGACCTAGAGCTCTCAGTTCCAGAACATGGCACCAGACCAGGCAAGATTCTGACAGCGGTCTAGCTTTGTTCCCAGTGGCCACTTGGGCTAAATCCCAGATCCAAGCTGTAAACTAGACCAGAGAAGGGTACTGGATTAATAAGAAGATCTGTCATCATGCCTACAGAAAGGAGAGGTTCTATAAAAGCAAGCCTGGTGAGGTGGAGACACAGGGAGCTGGAAGAGCCAGGCTGTCAGTCATGATGAAGAGCCAATCAGAGCAGCTAGCCTCCCTGTTTCAATCCCTGAACTGTTAGTTGTTTGGGTAAAGTTCGGGCTATGAATCAACAGGCTTGAGGGGAACCAGTTGGTTCTCCTGGGATTCTATAAGGAAAAGACGGTGCATGGTGCAGGCTACACGTGATATATTGTGGGGGTTCCTGCAAGCTTCACCGCGGGCAAGGAAACCCTCACACGAAGTCCAAAGGAAGCTTAGCTCAGCATCACATAGTCAGTCAGGCTGAATCAAACTTCTGGAGTCTGACACTAGGCTGCTTTATTTTAGACATACTTAAGTGAGTACAATTTTGGAAAAAAAAAAGTTTACTGGTAGCAACTATCGCAATCTCATGTGCACAATAAAGCTTAAGGCAGGATTACATCAAACTCTTTTGCAAAGTACATGTGACCTCTACCATGAAGGTGGGTTCTATAGCTTAAGGACCCAGGATCTGGTGTGGTCTGACTGTGAGAAGATGACCGTCTCCATTTTAGGACCAAACTTGACTTCAAATAAAAGTCGTCTGTTCCAGGAACTGACCATAAACCCCTCCTAAGTTATCAGTCCCAAGAACTAGGCTATACGTCACCGGCTCCAGGAACAGACCATAAATTTCAGGAGCAAAGCCATAAAATGCCCCATCCAAAGAACAGCCTGGAGATAGCCACAAGGATGGGGAAATATCTCAGGTTAGGCCATCTGTGCTGGACAGCCTTATATTGTCTGGGTATCTCATCCTATGGTTAAACATTTCCAACATAGGAACACAGTCCACTGACCACTTGGGCCAATTAGAAATGACCCATGTAATATCTCCAGCACCCACCAATGAAGTTTTAGATTACCTAATCCTAGCTAAAATTCCCCTAGGTCCCTATAAAAAGGCCTGCACGCCTTTGTCTGGAGTTACCATTTTTGTAAGTGGCCGATCTCTACATCTAAATTTCTTGCTTTTGTGAAATAAAAACACTCTCACCAATTGTATATGTGAGTGATGATCTCCAAGCAATGCTTTTGGACTTAACAACTGCGATAGCATAGAGCTCAGCAGACTATAAAATACATGTGACATCCCTCCTGTTTTATCTATTTTGATGTGTGTAAGTTGGAATCTCAGAGCCATTTTGATTTGCATTTCTCTGATGACTAAGGAAGTTGAACATTTCTTTAAGTGTTTCTCAGCCATTTGAGATTCCTCTCTTGAGAATTATGTTTAGCTCTATACCCTATTTTCATTTGGGTTATTTGGGTTGTTGGTGTCTAACTTCTTGTGTTCTTTATATATTTTGTATATTAGCGTTTCTGTTGTTGCAACAAAACATGATCAAAGAGCAAGCTAGGGAGAAAAGGGTTTATTTGGCTTACAGTTCCATATTGCTGTTCATTACTGAAGGAAGTCAGGACAGGAACTCAAACAGGGAAGGCTCCTGGCTTGCTTCACATGGCTTATTCAGCTTGTTTTCTAATAGAACCCGGGACTATAAGGGATGGCACCATGCACAATGAGCTGGGCTCTTCCTCACTGATCACTAATTGAGAAAATACCTTACAGCTGGATCTCATGGAGGCCTTTCCTCAACTGAGGCTCCTTCCTCTCTGATAACTCTAGCTTGTGTCACATTGACACACAATACCAGCCAGTATATTCCCTAGGGATGGTTTCTACTGATTGAGGATGCTAACCGTTTAGGGAGGGAGAGTCTGGGATAAACATTCTGGGAGATTTGGGTAAGGTCTGGCTCTATAGATATCAATGGTCACCAGGTTATTAACAGCATCCACTCCCGGCCTTCTGGGTGGGAAACAGATATATATTTTTTCTCCATTGTGAGGACAACCCTGTGTGATTATCATTTCTGGTTTCTCCCATGCTTATCTGTGAACACTCATGCCCTCTACCTTGTAAGTGGAATGAGAGCTTGTGCAAAAGGTGGATTCATCAAAATGGATCAAAGACTTGGCACAGCCAAGAAAATAAGAGTTACACTGTACGGTCACATGACAGGAGATGGTTTAGCAGTGTTTCTCAACCTGTGGCTTGAAATCCCATTGGGAGTCAAATGACCCTTGCACAGAGGTCACCTAAGACCCTTGGAAAACACAGATATTTATATTACACTTCATAATGTAGCAAAATTACAGGTATGAAGTAGCAACAAAGGCAAGTTTATTGTTGGGGGTCACCACAACATGAGGAACTGTATTAGAAAGGTTGAGAATCACGGGTTTAGCAGATTCACAAAACATGTGATGAGACAAAAAAAGCCAAAATTGGACTTCTAGAGATAACACTTAAAAGGCTTTGAGAAGCTCTGCCCTGGTGGCAGGACTCACAGTCAAGTCTCTGACAGAGGATTGTACCTAGAGCATACACAGAACCCTCAGTGGTGCAAGGATGGAGAGAGACAGGGTGGGGACATGGTGGGTGGGCAGAGAATTATCAGGCCCCTCAGGAAAGGAGATGGCAAAGCCACTGTGGGCTGTGGCAGTCATGGGGCCAGGGGCGGATGCCCCCATCTGTTCTTAGCTCCTCGGGGCCAGAGGTGAGCTTGGTAGCACTAGACAGTAACACCGGAGTGTATTGAGAGTCCAGGGAAACCTGAGCCTTGTTCCCTCTTAGCCCATGTGACAAGGACAGACAGTTCAGGAAATGAATTCGAGTTTATTTAGTTTTCCTTTTTATATGTTGAATTCCCTTCCTCCTCTCTTCCCCTGCATCCTCCCCCATGTCTCTCTTACTGTGTGTGTTTCTGTGTGCATGCATGCTTGCCAGCTAACTCACCTCTAAAGCCTGAGGTGGAGGTTTCTTTAAAAGTTAAGTGTAAGCTTATTATCCATCCATGGCATCCATTTCCAGGAAAGGGGGGGCATCTATTCTCATAGGCACTCAAGGGTCCCATGCAGCGCAGTTCACAAGGACCAAAGAGCATTGCGTGGACCACAGAGTGGGTGGTTCATGCATCTGGAAGACCAGTATACAGCTGCAAGAACAGCTCCCTGACTTAAATCAGTGGTGAACTTCGAAGATATGAGTGAGTGGCCAAGGGCCATGCACGTTTGGTTTCACAACTAAGAAATCACAATCATAGGAAGCCCCACAGACAGAGCTGACCAGTGCTAGCTGGCTGGGGTGGCAAGGAGGCCATGGGTTGACCATGTGTGACCAAGGGGAATATTTCTGGGGTAAAGGTGACACTAAACCATTGAATTGTAGGCTATAAATGGATGACTTTCTGGAATGTAAACTATACCCCAAAAGCTATTGAAATAGTCTGAGTGCCCTGAGGGTCAGACTTGGGCGTGGGATGGGGCTGACTGCTCCTGGACTAAACATTCAAGTTAAAAGTCCTGTCCCCAACCTGAACTGGCTCCCAGAGAGGGTGCTGCTTTCCTGTACCTGCCCCTTCTATTTCTCAGGCATCTCTAGGTGCCCAGAGGGCAGCTTCCCAGAGGTAGGAGCAAGGATCTCTGGCATGGTTGGGGCCAGGCATTTGCTGATGAATGATTGAGTAAAAAACTGTATGATATCCAGCATGTCCAAAACCACAGAGAGAGAGAGGGGAGGGTTCTCCCACCTGGGCCTCAGCGTGAGGGGAAGGGTCTCTGTCCTTCCCTCTTACCATAGCATGCCAAGGCCTCATGTCCAAGGACAGTGTGGACACTTGGGGACTACATACCAGGAGAAGAACATCTTCAGCTTCCCTCTTGTCTCTTCCTTCCTGAAACTCCTTGGCCATCTTGTTTAGAAACCTCCAGGAGCACCCACTGGTTTCCCTCTCTGGTCTTGCTTCCTACCTATCTCTGATTTTTCGTTTTTATGTTAGAGAGATTGCCTCAGCCCTTGAAGTCTCCTTTCCTTTTGCTGCTCCCTTCGTCCCCTTCCAAGGCAGTCACTGGTTTGGTTCCTTATGAGTCTGTTTTGTTCTTATTTCATGAATATACCATTTTTTCCATCTTTGAGTATTTTTGAAAGCTTTCTACATCCTGTATTGGGTCTGTTTCTGGTCCTTTCATGTGTAGAGGATCATGCCTTTGTGGGAATATTTGGGCTGCTGCAGGGCAGGTGGGACTCTGAGTGAGGGTGGGGATGTTGGATAGCTTTATTCTGTTCCAGCTTTTATGGAGAAAAAGCCAGTCCCACCCTGCCTAGAGAATATGAGCTTGCAGACTTTGGGGCTGGAGCCCCTTGGCAGCAGCATGGATCACTCCCTTTCCTGGACCATTTCCCAGGATAAATCTGAGACAGATGGATGTTTGCAGATCTTCTCCCTGGCTGAGGTTCTAGAGCAAGATCGTCCCTCCCCCAGGTCTCCCTTCTGGTAACCTGGAGGCTACTCTTGAACGTTGTTTGATTCCTTTCAAAGTGTGTTCATATTATGGCTTCTAGCCTGTCTGCAGGGGGCCCAGTGGAGTGAGCGAGGCTGTGCACACACGGGGGGAGGACACCAATGTGCGTCCTCGCAGGATATCCAAGCCTGGGCGTGATGGAAGTGGGTATGTCATGAGTTTGGAAGTCTGCAGAGCTCAGTTTCCCCCCCACGTCTTCTTACGCCCTGTGAGAGGCTGCTGCCATCCGGACCAAGAGCCTTGGAGTACACACAGCTGCCAGACTCCCTGGCAGTACCCTCCAGAAGTGCTGTCTGGGAAGAACCTCAGTCTGGCTGTTGACAATCAGCCATGTGCCCTGAAGGTCAGGAAATTCCCAGATCACAATGAAGGAAAGCAAGGGGCCTCTATAGCATGGGTCAGTTAAGTGGCTACAGAGCCCCCTTTCCACAGCCTAGCAGCAGCTGATTGCAGGTACAGCAGCTATGGCAGATATAGACAGGTGCAGCAGATACAATAGGTATAGAGATATAGGCAAAAATACCAGGTGTGCCAGGTGCACAGATAGAGTCGCTATAGCAGGTGCACATGTGAAAAAAGTGCATACGTGCAAAAAGTATGTCAGGTACATGTGGGCAAATGTAGGCCACATACATCTGTGTAAAACTGTGGCAGGTACATATGTGCAAAACTGTAAAAGGAACATATTTGAAAATGTATATGACAGGTGTTTAGGGGCAGTTGAATGGCAGTGCACAGGTTTAACATTATGTCAGGTGCACAGATGCAGTGGTATGACAGGTGCCCAGATACAGCTGGATGGCAGTGCACAGGTGTAACATTATGGCAGGTGCACAGGTGCAACATTATGGCAGGTGCTCCGGTGCAGCTGGATGGCAGTGCACAGGTGCAGCAGTATAACAGGAGAGCAGGTGCAGCAGTGTGGCAGATATGAAAGCATAGCAGTATGTCAAGCGCACAAATGCAGCAAGCAGTATGGCAGGTGTGTGGGTGCAGCAGTGTGGTGGGGATGCAGGTGCAAGGTGGTGTCATGCTCTTTTCTGTAGCTCGGCTATGTATGGACAAAGACTTGCCTGAAGCCTGGCCTTTGGGCAAAGGGAAAACTTTAAATGTTTTACCTGGATCTTAGGGTGCACATCCTGGACTGAGCCAATTCTGCTGTTCTGTGTGCGGCTGCTTCTATCACAGCTGATTTTGGAGCAGGGTGAGCCCCTCCGTTACCCTTTCTCCAGGGCTGGGGACCTGGCTTGCCTTTCCTCCAACCTATGGTGGAAGATGGAAGAAGTCCTGGGGACTCCAGTCACCCCAGGCAGGTCTGAGCTTGTGGTGTCTCCTTCTTCACACTAGTGGACCCTTGCATTGATAAAAAGCAGAAGGCTGTATGTGCACCCTGGCACCCCAAGTGCTCCCAGGCAGCAGAGGCAGTTCAACCCTGACACATTGTGGAAATGGCTGTGTGGGAGCCACTTTTGAGTCTAGAGAGGGTTGACGGAAAGGTACAACACACAGGGCTTTCTTCTGTGGCAAAGCCTTTCTTCATCCAAGACCACTAAATTCACGCTGGTTTTCCTCTTCAGATGACAAGCATCCAGCTGCCCATCTTCCCACAGCTCTTATTTTGGGAAACTTAGCTGCCATCACCCCGTGATTATGAACAGCTCTTTGACCTAATTACAACTTGCCTCTTTGTTTCCCGCCGGCTCATCAGGCATCCACCCCATACTTGACAGCGGAGTTGAGGGAGTGGGTCAGTTCCTCTCTCCAGCTCTGTGCCAGAGCCTTCAGGGCTTTGTCTGTAAGATGACTGTTCCAACCCACTCAGCCCCAGGTCAGTTTGCATGGAGTTCCAAGCCTTCAAGGCTCTTATACAAAACTGTGTTTTCCCAGTTTAGACCCTGGGTGTTGGGCACCTTTGCTGTCCCCCAAAACCCCCTTCCTCTCACTGACCATCTCCAGAGGAGGCTTATGTATGCTTCATTGGAATAAGTACCACAGTCACAAGCCAGTGACCCCTCCAGCCTTCCTGCCTCTCAGAGGCCCATCCGCATTTGGGATTGGTGTGGAGGGAGGACCTGAGTCATGTCCTGGGACAAGAGCAAAAACAGGAAACCAGGAAGAAGACAAATTAGAAATCAAGGAGGGCTGGCCCTTAGCCAAGACTCCCAGGCAATCAGGTAGAGAGCAGCCTGCCTACATCACCTGCCCCTCTGCAGCCCCTGGAAGCTGAAGAACCGAGGAGAGGCCCCACCCCATACCTGTCCCAACTGCACCATAGGCTGAGTCACAGACTAAACATGGGGGGGAGGGCTTTGGGGCTGCCTGGCCCACTCTGAGTCCTGTTGGGTCACATGCCCCTTTCTGAGAGGTCCCTGGCAGCACATGCGATTTTTGTCCCAGCTGAGTGGCTTTGCGTGATGGTAGAATCTTAGAGCGGCTGGGACTCATGCAGTCTATGTCCACTGGATGCCTGGTATTTATATCTCCCAGACGCTGTCCCCCAATGATGATGGTAGGCTAACACAGACACTGGCTGTGGGGGATGTGTCTAGAAAAGGCTCCTAAACTCAGCTTCCAGCTATGTGGCAGGAGCAGGCTCTGCACCCACAGTCCTGAGCATGATCACACCGAGGACACAGTTCACATGTTAACACACAATCACACCATTTCTTAATGGAAACTTCAAGACCAATCTCTTCACACCGAGTTAAGAAAAAGAAAGACGATATCTTGATGCTGACCATGAACTCCAAACCTGGCTTCCAGTTCCCACCTATTGAAGCCCTTTCCACTCACTGCTACCATCTGATAAGACCGGCTCCCATACGGTCTGCTTGGTGCACCAGAGTTGAACATGCAACAAGCCAGATGCAATCAAAGTGGGCCCTTCCAGCCTGACTGGGATAGACCTAGCCAAAGCAACTTAGAGGTGACAGATAATTAAGGACTGTATAGGTTTCCAGAGCTTCTTCGAGCACCTTTCAAAGAGCAGATAAGGACTCATGGCTCAACACAGTTCTAGCACTAAAATCCATACCACAGTGGTCAGTGGAAGGCCTCGAAAGCAGGTGAGATTCAGCAATGGAGGTGACAGAACTCAGTAGCCTGTGAGGCCTGCCCCTTACCCATGTGTGGCGTCTCTATGCAGCCATGGGCAGCCTCTACCCAGCTTGGAGTTGAGGCACCAGAAAACTATAGGTTGACCATCCCCACCAACTGCCCCTTTGTGCCATATGGCAGGTAGAATATGCACTTGTCAGAGTGAGTCTACTAGTGACTTTAGGGGGTCATGTTAAAGGGTACCTCCATACAGACAACTCTTCATCGTTCACTCCAGGACACAGGAGCGAGGTGCCTTCCTGGTACCTATAAGTGAGAACAACAATGGAGCCAGATGTAGCATCCCAGAACTGTAGAGAAAGACAGGGTTTCCCCTAGTGCTTGGAGCCTACTCTAGTCCTTTTCAGAGTCCATATGTAGGCCACGTAGGGTAAGAATTTTCATGGCTCTCTTTTCTAGTTTAGTGCCTAAAAGGCCTCTGACCCCTATCTCTGGTACTGTCCCTCAAGGTAGTGCCTCAACAGTGAAGGCTGACCATCTGTGTGCTCTCAGAAGCCCTGGAAACCTACGTAGGCTCCAGTTATCTGCCACCTCTGATGTTGCCTTGGCTGGGTCTACCCCAGTCAGGCTGGAAAAGCCAACTTTGGGTGCATCTGGCTTGTTGCATGCTCGGGGCTCTGACAGATGTCTTTAGCCCTCAAAGTCTTGGGCATGACCAATTACCTGATCTAGGCTGGGGCCCAGGACAGAAAAGAAAGCAAATGAGGGTCTTGCTTCAGGAGTTAGATTCTTCCAAGCTGACTCTAGTCTCCTGTCTACTAGCTTCCTCCTCAGAAGGTCTCACTTATGCTGGACACCCCATCCTGGATCTAAAAGTATACATAGCAGTCACCCAGCCGAGTTCTGGAGACTCTACTCAGTCTCATGAAGTTATGATTGCCCCCTTGGAAGCAGAGTGCCTGTAGCTTGGACATGAGCATGTCCCCAGAGGTCCTATGCTGGTGGCAAGGTCATGATATTGAGGAGTGTTAAGTAAGATATGTGGTCTTGTAGTAGTGACTGGGTCACAAGGGAACTGTCTTAGGAAGGGACTGATGTAGTTCTCAGGGACCTCAGTTAGTTCTAGGATTCTTGTCCATATAAACATTTTCTCTGTCTGTGAGGATTTGTGGAGAGGTGTGCCCTTGCCAACTGGTGGCTGAAGGACCCCTACCCATAACCAGGTCTCTGGTCCTCCCTGCTGCAAGGTTCAATACAAAGTGTTGTGAAAGTATTTTTGTATTCTCGTTATAAACTTACATCAATTTTCTTTGAAAAGAATTTGTTAAAAACACTGTTCTCTGATAAGAGATTCATTCCGGTTGATTATAATGTCATGCAATGATGAAAAATGCTTTCTGCTTTCCCCTGATGCCAGTCCCTGCTGATGGCACTTCACAGACAGACTCTTCCAGTTTCTATGACCTCTGTCCCCTTGTCCTCAGTGTGTTTGTGTAGGCAGTCTTGGAGACTGCCCATTTCCAGGAGTCCATTGGGATACTGTGTTCACTTATTGTATTAACTTTGATCAGTTATCCCCTAAATGTAATTTTCTGGCATGAGAAAAAGTGGTGCTTGGCCCTGAGAGATGAGTTCTTATTCTGTAGTTATTCTCTGAACAGCCATGCCCGTGTGACAGCAGCAGCGGAGTCAGCCAGGTATGAGGAGGAGGAGGAAGTCGCAGAGCCGTGCAGCCAGAGCCCACTCCCTGGGCTGGAAGAACAGGTATCCGTGTACTGGCAGATGCCCTCGGTGATTAGAGTGCCCACCATAGCCCTGGCAGCCTCCTCTCTCAGAGTGCATGGGGCTGGCCTCTTATTGTCACATTGAATCTGACTGGAGTCCAGCTGCTGGTGTGTAGCTATTCCAAAACCATCTGTGGTTTCTCTGCTTCTGCTCCCCCCTTCCTCCTGTCATCTACTCAGCAAACACTTATTTTGTACTGTGACCCAGGCTTAAGGTAGGATGAAAATCAGGCACAGATACCAAGGCACACACATGTGCCTTGGGGACCAGCTCCTGCGCCTTCTTGCTGCTGTAAGAGCATAAGGTGATTTCTTGTTCTTGCTCAGTACTCAGATGATCTTGTTCTGTTCACAGTGGAGGATCTGGGGCCAGAAAGGCTCCAGTACTTGGAGGGCAAGTACCTTTTGGGCTTTTTGACGCCACCCTTGTTCTCAAATAATGGCATGGATGTTTATATTTATGATACCTTTAGTCTTAGCTTAAGCTTGCTCCTCAATGAGCTTCTAACTTACATTAACCTATTCTATGTCTACCACATGTCTGGTTATCTCTCAGTGTCATATGTCTGACTTCCTCTGAGTGTGGGTGATGAATCCCTATACCCCTCTCTTTCCCAGATTTCCTCTCTCTGTCCAGAAGTCCTACCTTGCCATTCTGCCTTTTGCCTTTTGCTATGGGACATAAACTTTTTTTTTTTCGAGACAGGGTTTCTCTGTATAGCCCTGGCTGTCCTGGAACTCACTCTGTAGACCAGGCTGGTCTCGAACTCAGAAATCTGCCTGCCTCTGCCTCCCAAATGCTGGGATTAAAGGCGTGCACCACCACAGCCCAGCAGACTTTTTAATTTCAACCAATTAGAAGGTACCTTAGGCAGACGAGGAAGGACAGAGACATACCTTCACACAGTGTACAAAAACATAACTCCCAACAGGGCAGTCATTAGGAAGGACAGATGACAAGGCCCAGGAGCCTCAAACCAGTACAGAGTGGAGCAGTGTTCTGCACAGTGGAGGCCTAGTTTGCCTGTTCCCTGGCTCTCAGTCTGTAGGCAACAGTCTCTACATGAGCATACCTCTACAGAGAGTCTGGGAAGACTACTCAGGTCACCAAGGCCTTGGAAACTGTTGGTTGGCGCCCATTTCCTAGAACACTTGTCTCTATACTTCCTTACTTGATATTTCTGAGCCAGCCTGTCTTGAAGCTAGTACTCTTCCTTGGTCCCAGGCCAGCCTGAGAAAGCTGCCCTGAAGTGTTGTAGCCACCTGTAGCTGTATACGATCGGGTCTTCTGGAAGAAGAGTAGGAGCCTAAAAGAATCAAGGGAAACCAGACGGGGAGAGGGAATAGGGACCAAGGCATGGTGGTGCTTTTAATCTGCCATGTATTATTCAACGGTGAAACAAACAGGCAGGCAAAACCCCACCCTCAGTCCGCCAACATCCCATGGCTCAATCAGCATCTTCATCTTCGGCCTCTGGAGGCTGGAGTTCTGCTGTAGCTGGAACTTGGAGAGAGAGGCGTAGTTGTTTGTGGCGAGCCGAGGTCTGAGACAAGCAGCTTTCGGCTGAAGAGAGGTCACACTGAAGCACACTGATATACGGTTGGTGGTATCTCAACACTCAGCACATACATAGGGAGAATTGGGAAGAGATGAACATGCTGAAGGAAAGATGAAAAAAAGACCCAGAAGACATTAGGTTGACATATCAGGTTGGTCCTTGGCAGGAGCAGCCTATAACAATTAGAAACAAAACAAAAACCTTTGCAAATCCTAGGGGGTAGAAGGGAGATTCTCATGGATAGAGGTGCTACTTAAATGTCATGTCCAACATAAAGATCCAAACAAGCGTGCAGTGTAGTGTGACTAAAGAAAAATGACAGCAGACACTGTTCCTGAAAAAGACTCATGGCAGATAAGCCAGGCAAAGGCCTTATAAACAAGGCTTGAAGACGCCCATTGGACCAAAGGAAGACATGGAGAAAGTCAAGAAAACAGTGCAAAAAACACAGAACCTGTTGTGGTCTGGATTATTATTATTATTATTATTATTATTATTATTATTATTATTATTATTGGTGTTTTGAGACAGGGTTTCTCTGTGTAGCCCTGGCTATCCTAGAACTCACTCTGTAGACCAGGCTGGCCTCAAACTTAGAAATCCACCTGCCTCTGCCTCCCAAGTGTTGGGATTAAAGGCATGTGCCACCACTGCCTGGCTGTGGTCTGGATTTTAAATGCCTTCCAGAAGCTGTGTGTTGAGAATCTGCTCCCTAGGACAGCACTATTCAAAGGTAGGGGCTCTGCATGGTGATTGGATCATGAGGGCTCTGATCGTATCAGTGGATTAACCTGATAACAGGATCACAGGGCTGGGGATGTAGCTTAGTTCACAGAATGTTTGCCTAGGATGCAGGAAGCTCTGGGTACCTTCCCACATAAAACTGAGTGTGGTGGTCCATACCTATAATCCCAGCAGGAAAAATAGTAGTTCATTGCCATCCCTGGCAATATTGGGAGTTCAAGGCTAGGCAGGCTATATGAGACTGCCTCAAAAGCATACACAAAATAGAAACCACTAATAGACTCACAGCTTTGTGGGCTACTGGGAAGTTGTGGAAACTCTGGGTGGCAGGCTTACGTATGGGGAGCAGGATCCCTTGGACCATGTCCCTTTTCTGGTTTTCTCTGTCTTTCTGCTTCCTGACTGATATAAGGGGGATCATCTTTGCTCTATCACATGCTCCCCACTGTGATGAAATCTCACCCAGGCTGAGAAATGTTAGAACATAATGGCCAAGTGAGCCAAAATACATCTTTCCTCCATCAAGTTGACTTCACAGCTCTTTCCAAAGAAGCCACACAGCACAGGAACTATCCATAAAAAGAAAATAAACTTTTAAAAAAATCAAAGCTGCAAACAACCAGTGAGGAATGAAAACCCACTAGGGAGAATCAAAGACAGATCTGAGCAAGAGAAGGATAACAGAGTCCTGCATCTGAAGAACTGAAAGGAAGAAAAAAAAAAAGGTTAGAGAAGAGGAAAGGGAGCCAAGGGGACCTGTGGGATGCCATCAAACAATCTGTGTACATATCGTGGGAGACCTAGGAAGAGGAGAGAGGGGGAGATAAAGAGACTGTCTTTGTTATGGTTTACTGCTGTGAAACAGACACCATGACCAAGGCAACTCCTATAAGAACAACATTTAATTGGGGCTGGTTTGCAAGTTCAGAGGTTCAGTCCATCATCATCAATACGGTAATATGGCATCCTCCAGGCAGGCATGGTGCAGGTAGAGCTGAGAGTTCTGCATTTTGTTTCAAAGGCAAACAGGAGAAGACTGCCTTCTAGGAAGGTCTCTTAAAGCCCACCCACACAGTGACATACTTCCTCCAACAAGGCCACACCTCCTAACCATGCCACTCCCCGATTCAAGCATATTCAAACCACCACAGAGAATATGTAAGAAAAAAAAAATCCTCAAACCTTCCAATTTTAATAAAAGGGATGTAAACATGCAAGGAGCTCAACAAATTTCAAGAGAAATGAACTCCAAGAGACCCTCCACCCAAGGGTGTTAAAATGAGACACTCAAAAGACAGATGGGATCTTCGAAGAAGCAGGAGAGATGTGACTTCCACATGGGGTCCTCAGAGATATTGCCCACAGCTATTAAAAATTCTAATTAGCTTAAAGAATCCTTTGTCTAATAAAATACTCCCTTAAACATAAGGATCAGTGAAAACATTTGCAGATAAGCAAGAGCTAGGGTAGGCAGTCATCACTCAGGACCCAGAGGAAAGAAATCCTTCAGGGAGTCAACACGAGGCCAGGAAAGGATGCTGGGAGGGGACCTACAGCCAAATGAAGAAACTTAGCTTTGCCAGGTAAATGTGGGCAGCAACAAGCAAGTATTGTAACCTGGCTTCATAATTCAAGAATCTGTTTTTGACATGAGTGAAGGTCCTGATTATTTAACAGAATTGTAACTTCATGTTTGTGAGAACACTGTATAAAGATGTAATTTTGTGGCATTGGTCCTGAAAGGTGTGGCGGCAAGGGTAAAGGAGGGGAGTTTTGTTTGCTGTTGAAATGGTGTCTCCTTTGAGTTAGATTATTGAAAAGTGAAAGAAAACAGGTTAGGGGTAACATAAAAAAGAAGTGAAAAAATTTAAATATTTTACTATAAAAATATCAGCTAAACAGAAAAGTCCACGCTGGAAAAGAACATGCAGGAAATGAGGGACAGGAAAAGCCACCAGAGATACAGAAAACAAATATCAAAGAGAGGAAAAACAGACCCTGTTATCAGTGATTGCTTTAAACACAGATGAGTTTCACTATAGAATTGAAGAAGAGAGGTTGGTAAAATAGATAAAAATAAATGAGTTCGTTATATCTTTCTATAAGAAACTCACTTTAGGTCAAAGATAGGCTATGAGAGACAAAAGGCACTTTATATTAAATAAAAGACTTATTCAGCAAACAGAAAACAATCATAAATATATTCACACCTCATAATAGACCAACAGGGAATAGAAATAAGGGAGAAAAGACTGGGGAGATGGCTCAGTGGGTAAAGTGCTTGCTACACAACGTGAGGACTTGAGTTTTGACCACCAGCGTCCATGTAAAAGGCTAAATGTAGTAGTATACCTGTGACCCCAGTGTCAAGGAGGAGGAGACGGTAGGATCTGCATTACTAGTTGGCTAGCTTGCCTAGCAGAATCACTGAGTTCCAGATTCAATGGGAGCCCCTGTCTCAAAAAAATAGTATGAAGAGAGTTTGAGAAGGACATTCAATGTCAGCCTCTGGCCTATGCACGCACGCGCGC
>JADRCD010202069.1:0-15768 GCA_019843815.1 Montemys delectorum | reverse complement strand
ACTTTGACTCTGGGAATTTTCTACCCATAGAATTTGGACACAGAGCAATTCTGAGAAAGTGTCTGAAAAATTCCCCAATGACATAGGAGGAGTACAGAAAGATGATGGCCATTGAGAAGTGGGACACTATTAGTGAGCAGTGGGACACTATTAGAAAGTCTGAAAGGAAATGTGCCTTGTTTCCAATACTGTCAAACCTTCCATAAGGTAAGATTCAATGAATGAGCTGTCAGCTGAACTGTACAAGTGACATTGTCCGCGATGAAGATTTACAGGCCACTCAAGGGACACTTGACACTTAGACCCACACCTTAGGCTACCATCTGAACCTGAGATGTGTTCTGAAGAGGCTTCAACAAAGAAAGAACAATTTTCTGAGGTTTCATCTTGGAAGCATTGTCCCTTCCCTTCCATGGACCTTGCAAGTGGGGCTCTGCCTCAGAAGGAAAGGCCTCCATGTTCACACCTCCTGAAGCAGAAAGAGGTGAGGAAGGTTTGGAGGCAGTGTGAGGACTTGCATTTGGCTTTTTTAAAACTTCACCTTTCAACAGCTTGAATTAAAATCGGGGCGTGGAGCCAAAATTCATGGAGCTAGCCACCAAAATTCACTGAGTTTCATACGTATAGTCTTAAAATTAAAGCTTGCAATTGGAGGAAAGAAAGAGTCTAAGGAGATTGTGGAATGTATGCAGTTTAAATTCTTTAGCATTCTGTAACTTTCTGGCTAGGGAGGGATTCAGATATTTGGATAATTTCATAAACCATTGACTTTTTAAAGAGGAATATGAAGAAACATATGCCAATTGAGTTATAAGCTGGGCATATCTGTGAGTTAGATATTAGTGCCTTTTACCAAAATGTGGTTTATGAGGCTTTTAATAGAGATTAAATTGGTGGAAACCAGGTTTTCCCTTATTATAGATTTGATAGTTTCCACATTTATCTCTTCAATGTAATGCTGAACTATTGGACCCAATGAAGAATATTTAACGCTGCATAGATCACCTGTTTCCATTTTACAAATGAGAACTGACAAATGTCTGCATAAAATCAAAATAACTCATCAGTGATTCACTTTCCATTCTTCCACCCCCTCCTGCTGACCCTATGACAGTTAATGACCCTGAAGATTGCAGCAACTTTGGGTCCGCTTGGTCATCATGCAGGGTTCTCATTCAGAATGTTCTTTATTTAATTCTGTCCGTTTAACAAATCTATAGTGTTTGTTGGTGCTAAAGTCTTATTTTATATGTTGGCAAATATTATAAAAATAAAGCTCAAGTTGAGTGGCTCATCTGAAGAGATATGCACTTGAGCACATAGTTAGGAAGACCTTTATGAGAATACCAGAAGACAGAATAGTTTCTAAAAAGCCAAAATAGGAAAAGCATTTTCAGAGCATCCCTGTACAGCACATGTTGGGAGAGGGAAGTGAGAAGGGGTAAGAAGGCCAGTGAAGGGCAAAGAGTATAAGCTGGTGAACAAGCATGACGGTGCACACCTATAGCACCAGAACTTGAAGAGCAGAGGACATTGAATCCCAAGTAAGCCTGGGCTGTAAGGTCGTATCTCAGAACATTAAACCATATCAAACCAAACAGCCAAAGCTAAACAGCCAAAAAATGGAAAAAAGAAAAATAAAACAACAACAAACAAACAGAAAAAAATGATTAAAGAGAAACTTTAAAAATCATAATAAAATAATACTTTATAGAAATATGAGCTCACAGGATTCCAAACTGAAGTGGCTCTCCCAGAGTGTAGGCAGATACTATCCACATTGACCTACTGACTGAATAGGTCAATTACATTAGCTTTCATTACTCTGTACCATGGATTCATCAGTTTGCATGTGTTCTTATTTACCTTTGAATATAAGATAAAAACGGTATTTTAAGGACTTCATTATTATAAATCATATAGAAATAATTTCAGGAGGACTGCTTTCTTACAAAAGAAATACTACCAGGACATAGTGGTGAATATCTTTAATCCTAGCACTCATGCAGCAGAGGCAGGAAAATTTCTTTGTGTTCAGGGCCAGCCTGGTCTACATACCAAGTTAAAGGCCCTCTAGGGATATACAGTGAGACTATATCTCAAAAAAAAAAATCTATGTTTGATAAATTTCCCAAATTTGTCCTGAAAATTGATGAAGTAATAACTTTGCCTGTTGGGTGGTACAAGTCTGACTTCTGTAGAGCCAGAAATGTATGGTGGTACATGCCTGCAATATAAATATATGTCAAGTCAAGAGAATCAAAAGGAAACCTGGGATACACAGGAAAACCTTTCCATGAGAATCAAAAACAAAGAGAATACCATGGAATGGGCTCTTAGAACTGCAACATTTTCTTTTACAGTTCTGAAGCATGAGCATCTGAGTCCAGAGTTCCAGCATGGTGGGGCTTACAGGGGCTCTATTGTGACTTATGGATAGCTGTTTTCTCTGCTGTGTACTCAGAGGAATGCTTCTTCCCACCATTCCTAGTGGCAGTTAAAACAAGATCTTACTAAGGCACTAACCTAATATAAATACTCTACCCTCCAGACCTCATGCAATCCTAATTAATTAATTAATTCCTAGGGACCAATTTGTAAACACTATCCTAGTCTAAAGTAGCACTTCAGTATGTGGATGTGGACAAAACACAACTGAGTCCAAGGCAGGTGGAAAATCTAGACAAAATTCTATCTGAGAAACATCGTGTGTGTGTGTGTGTGTGTGTGTGTGTGTGTGTGTTTGTGTGTGTGTGTGTGTGTGTGTGCGTGTGTATGTGTATGTGTATGTATGTGATATGTATATATGTGGTGTGCGTGTGCATGTGTGTCTGTGTGTGTGTGATGTGTTGGCATATATGTTTGTGTATGTGATTCAGTATTTTCCATTGCATGTTGAAATGAGTTAGTGAAGGAAAACATGAGGAAAAGAGAATTGATGCTACTGGTTTTAGACTTTGTTTTTTCCATCTTCCTCCTCTTGGTTTCCTTAATTTAGCTAAGAGAAGCCTGGAAGCATCCCCGCCCCCTACACACACACACACACACACACACACACACACACACACACACACCTCTGCTCCTGTATCATGAACTCCCAGTGATGGCCACAGAGGATGAAGGTCTTCGTCCCCCCACAATGGACCCTCAGACTATATACAGAAGAAAGGCTGGTACCAGCCTGCTGGCTAATTTCTTGTATCTGTTCTGAACATCCCACATTCTTTGACCCTATTTCTTTATTTCCAGACAAAGAGGTGAATATCAGACAGTGCTTGGTGAAATAAAAGCAGATTTAAATTCCCACTGCTCTCCAAACCACAGAGATGGAACTAGGTCAGACCACTTGGCCTGAAGCTGTTACTCTGGATGCAGGCTTCAAAGGGCTGTCCTGAGGTCCCCGGATCTCCAGTGTTCTTGCAGCAGCAATGCTGACAGACAGGAAATAGCAGGGCTAAAGGAGGGTGCTGGGAGTGTGGAGCAGGTGCAAGTGTGGGAGTGGTCTCTGTGAGGATGACATTTCTTTCTCCATTGACCGTCTTTAAAGCATGTGCAGAACCATTATTTTTTCATCACCTGGTCAGTCCACTTTTCTTACAAGAACTTTCTTTTAAAACACAGGGGTTGTTTTGAGTTCTCTGGGTCTTGGAGCCATAGGATCTACTGGAGTGTTTGCACCTTGCTTTGGTTTGAAGGCACTTTTTTTTTATTCTTTCTTTCTTAGAGATTGGGAGAAGGGGTGGTTGATGGAAAAGTAAGTACCCACTTTATCCAAAGCCCAGGGAATTAGAGGTCCTCAGAAATGCCAAGCCCGCTCAGTTCACCTGAGTGAGAGCCAAATAATAAAATCACATTACACAATGCAGAAAAGACTGAGCAATGAATGCAGAACAAAGGTACTTTGGAATATGCCATCCTAATATTCCTGTCTGCACAGTTTAGTGTTCTTAAACGTGTTTTATGTTTAATGAAAGAAACAATGGCTTTCAGTGGAGGGGAAAAATAGACCTTTAAAGATAATCAGGGCCTTAACTACCTACCTTAGGTAGCTGAGAAAAAGCCACTGTACGCTTTATGTTTTAACACTCCAGATATGTAATTTAATGCGGGTCTAATGACAGTCTCAAACATGGGGCTTTAATCGAAATTGTTCAAGCTCAGCACTGTGACAGGAACTCACAAGCTCCCAACAATGCTGTCCATTTTCTCAGGTTCTGTAACAAAAAGGAAAGAAGAAAAAAACCTCTTGAACTTATGTTGCTATTGATGTGTAATATACAATAAAAAAACAGTTAAATTTCAATTACCCACAGGTAATTATAATTTTATTGTTTGACTGTACTACGGGGATTTTTGTAATTCCCAAGACTAATAATTTTCTATAATTTTACAGGTTGTCAAATAAACTATTAAAGATTATCTTTGAAAAGGCGTCTGCAATTGTAAGGACATATCATACTGTTCATGTACTGTATTAGTAATTAGAGATTCCTGGATAGAGAGATCCGCTCTGGGTGCCTGCTACCAGGAAGCAGATTTCCTCCCCCCCCCCCCCCCCCCCCAGCTGCCTCTAATCTCCAACATCAGCTTTTCTGCTTCTCAGGGATTCTCCTCACGCCAGCAGGACTCACGTTCATGTTCTATTAATATTCTCCTAGCTATTCCAAATGGTTTGTCAAGATAAATCTCTACCTCCTGGTGGAGAGAAGTTAAACTCTGAAAGATGGCCCCACCTGTCATTAAGGAAAAACTCAGAGCAAACACAAAAGGAGAGAGGCTCACACAGAAGAAGGAAATAGAAGATATTGGGAAGTGCCTGTAAGTGTGTGTGTGTGTGTGTGTGTGTGTGTGTGTGTGTGTGTGTGTGTGTGTTAAAATCTGGGTTCAGGTTGTCATATAAATATTTCTGCCAACAGCTATTACATTAGATACTATCCAATTAGTCCAATAGCAATGTTCTTTCTCAAACTTTCTCTTTCCCAAAGCAATCACTTTCTATAATCTCATACCATGCATGGTACAGCAAGCATTCTGCTTTAATACAAGAATCAACTCACCATTTTGGTTGGGGTGTCAAAGCTCTTCAGCAAAACAGGCAGGTAGGACAGGTCAGGAAGAAGCCAATGTGACTTCTTCCTGGACTCTTATGTTCTCCATGCACACCAAGTTCACTATATCTCTCTACCTAAAATCTTCTTGTTTTACTTACTGTCAAATTTTCTCTTGCTCTTGGAGCTCAGAGGAAGTCATTCCTCCTAGGGAGAGGTCTTATTGTTCCCTCATTCATTTCTGTGGATATTTCTCTTCTAGATTCTCAGAGGTTTACCTGGTATATTTTTGCTATGGAACAGGAGGTACCAGATTGAATTCATTTAAATGAAAGGCAGCTGTGGATGAGGAGGACCCAGTGGGCACATCTTTACCTGTACTAGGAATGCACGAAATATCTGATATTGACGTCCATCCATTGTAAGCAGAATGGAGAGTGGAAGCACATGGATCTGGAAATATTGCACCAGAACAATGGTAATGATTAGAAACCAAGGAAAAGATATTGAGAGGTGGGATGGCAAAACATGACTTATTAGAAGTCAAGGATTTGGGAAAATGGTGTGTGTTGCAGCTTGATGGCTGTTTATAGATGTTGTTTAGAAAGGATGGAGGAGCAGGATGGAGCCTCCTGTAATGAGTCAAACACTATGTAACCAAGCTTCACTTGGGCCTTACAATATAAACCTTGTGTCGCCTTCTTACATTTTTCCCGTTTGCCCACAGATTCTTATCTTTTAGAAGATGTATTTTTTTTAAGGTATGTGCATGTGTTTGTGTGTGCATTGAGTTCAGGTACCTGCAGAAGTCAGAGGCATCAGAGTCCCCTGGAGCTAGAGTTAAAGGTGTTTGGGAGCCACTTAATGTGGGCTTTGGGAGTCTCACTAGGGTCTTCTGTAAAAGCAGACTGTGTTCTTAATCTCTCAATCATCTCTGCAGCTGTGCCCACAAATTCTTAAAGGTAAACACTTTTGCATTCCTTGATGGGCCCCAGCTCTGTGGTTAGTAGGCTGTCTCATTAACACTAAACATCTGTCCTGTGACACATGCCCAAGACCGGAACTTTCTCCTTGTCTTTCCCACAGAACTCTCTATAGTCTATGCCAAGACTGAGCTGTGCGTTTCTGTATTGTGCTTATATCCTGTGTCCTACTCCACAGGGCAAGTAAAAGTCATTCTTGACTAGCACTCTAAAACTTCTAAGCCTTGAATGCTTCTAGAAATTCCATACTAGGAGAGTGAAGCTTCAACTTTAAGCACTCAGTGACTGTAGATACAACCGGGGCAGTGGTGGGGGTGGGAGTGGTGTATAATAGGCCAAATCAGCTCCTTTATACCATAATCAAGGTCAAAATTCCTAAGAGAACAATTTTTAAAAGATTGATTTTGGTGTATGGTTTTAGAGAGGTCATTACCTCTTTGTTGGAGGGCATTGAGGAGCATCTCACATCACAGCAGACAAAAAACAAAAAGCAGACCAAGACCTCAGTATACCCTTCAAAGAATTCAGCTAAGTTCTACCATCCAATGGCTTTACAACCTCCACAAATAGCATCACCAGCTGGGAATACATTGCTCACAACATGATCATAGGTGGGGCCCTTTTATACTCAAACCATAACACTTCTTAATTCTTTTTTGCTCTGGGGTAAATAGTTGGAGATTTTGAAAGAAAAGCCAGTTTGGTAAGACAGTAGTTTACTAGAGTGACAGCATGGCCTTAGGGTATTTGGAAGAGAAAGAAGCCATGGAATGTGCCTACAAAAACATAGTCACCATCTTTATGTTATGCCAACATTTTACCTAGGAAAGAAAGATTGAACATAACTTGATTTTTAGGCAAAAGATGACTCAAGGTCCAATGTAAGAAATTTGATATTAATCACATTAAACTTAATAGGCAACAAAGCTTCCAGGAATTTAGATATGATCAAATGTAATATTTGTCGACAACCACACTGACTAGCATTGTAGCTAGCAGCAGAAATGAGATCTCTTGACTTCTGGACCAATGTTCACTCTGCAGGCATCTCCAGTTTTTCTGTTTTATGCTGAAGTTGCACAGCATTTGGAGCAGCACACAGAAGCAACATATCATGATCAAGTATTTATATTAAGAAGCAAATAATCTGTATTGTATTTAAACAGATTTTTACTTCATACCTAAGCATGTTCTCATCATAGATTCTACTCCCATATGATACAGTCTATCTGGTCATACTAGAGCTGGTGAGGATTCTGGAAGCTTGAGATTCTAAAAAAGTAGAATTATTAAATAAATAGTCCTTATGGCAGCCTGTCTTGCTTCCCAATAAGTCATTTTGATAACAGTTTTGTGCCCTGAGCTGAAGGCAATGTCAAGGTCAATTATCTTATTCAAGGCCCCTAATTAAGACTACTTTTTTGAGGTCAGTATAATCCATTACTTTATTTTAATAGGAAGGAGATCAAAGCTCTACCTTAAATTTTTCTGATGTAAAGCAGTATTGGCTTTAACCTGGGTTATATTAACAAGGCAGAAATGCCAGTTTGCAATTCCACATCCACTGCAGCACAAAGATAGAGTTATGCTCAAAGGAAATGCAACAGAGACGGCCACCCAACATTGTCTCACTGCATGTTCTTAACTCTTTTTTGTTATTGTTTTTAGCTATTTCAGAAATATGGTTTCTATGAAATAAGCTTGCACCAGCAAAACCAGTTTATTCAGAGATGTGCAGGTGAACTACTTAGCATACTTTTGAGACATGGAGATAATTTTGCTGATTCTGTGGGAACAGAGCCTGTATATAGCATGGGATGTGGACACCCCAGATGGATTCCAATGGTCATAACTTACTCAGTTTACGCAATATATAAAGTATACATTGTATATATTAATGTATACAACCCAAGTTACTTCCAATAAAATTTGGAATTTTAGAATCTAATAAAAAAAAGCATAGCTAGGCAATGGTGGCTCATACTTTTAATCCCAGCACTCAGGAAGCAGAGACAGGCAGATCTCTGAGTTTAAGGCCAGCCTGGTCTACAGAGAGAGTTCCAGGATTGTCAGGGCTATACAAAGAAACCATATCTCAAAAATAAAAAAGCCAAGAAAGATAGAATGAAACATGACATACTCCAACAACACTGCCCATTTTCTTGAGTGGTAAGAACCAAGTTGTGATAAAGAATGACAGTCTCTTTTAGACAGGGCATACTCTTCTTTTTGCAAGGATTACAAACTGGCAGGCAAGCTTTGCTTGGCTGGCATAGCCTCTAAATTTTTTCTGTTATTTTCCTTGCTCTTCCAATGATTCTCTGTAAGATTTAAGTCTTTCAGTTCCATTAGGATTAGCATCCTCTGTTACTATCTGGAGGCAAGATTCACTAATTTTTATTATAAACTTGGCATCTGGAAGTGGTCCTTCCTGATGATCTGCCCTAAAGCTCTTCAGCACACCTCAACGCTCTAACTCCAAAGTAGAGAGATTGCAACAAGCTTGTAACTCCCATTTCAGAAGACTCTGTCTACCTTGACATTTCCCCAACACCGTTATGTTCATTCTGTGGGAAATCCCACAGAAGTGCTAAGTGTTAATACTTCCTAGTGCAACATTCCCCTAGTTGAGGGATGACTGGGGAGGGGGGTGGATGCTTACCACAGCATCCCCCAAAACCCATGGAAAGATTTCAAGGTATGTTCCGCATGGTTTCTCAGGGGATCCCCAGAGCAATGGAGCCCCACTGCCTACTGCAGTAATCAGCTCATTAACACATACTTTATGGGCTTCCCTCCCTTCTCTGATTCCCCACTAGTACTCAGTATTGCTTTCCAGCATTGCTTCCCACGTACGCTATGTATATCAAGCCTTAGACTCAAGTAAGCCAAGATGATATTTAAATGTCTTCTATGCCTTTGAACAGGTGTATTCCATGAGAATGCCTTGCCAGCATGGAAAGAAGCTAGAATTCATGGCACAGAAGGAAAATGTATAGGGATTGTACAGAGGAGACTCCATATAAGGCTGACAAAGATAAACATGTTTGAAGACAACATCCTACAGAAAAAAAAAAAAAACCACTGGAAAGTCAGCATCTAGGGAAAGATTAAGCCTGGTAAATTTGACCCAGAAAGATGTCAGTTCAATATCAGGACATCTTTTTAATTCTCCAGAGCACAGCAAAAAGGGTTGGACACAGTTTCTCTCAGAGGCTGGATATAAACATATTCTTGTACTTAACCAGTTGCACATGTAGTTTTTGTTTCTCATATACATTCGTTCAATACGACAAACATGGGGTTACATAAGGGGAACTTGGCTGCTTAGCAGCTTCAGTAGCTTTTTATGTTTTGTTTGTTTGTTTGTTTGTTTGTTTGTTTTTGAGGTTGAGGAAGAGGGGAAAACAAGAGAGATAAAACTGACATTAGGGAGAATGACATAATGGGAGAAGTCTTTAGTTCCCCCACCATTATAGAGATATAATTTAGCACCCCATAGAACCCAGGAATACCTCAAATCAAAATACATTTTTTATATCCACACTTAGAATCTCTTATGTGCTCAAGAAGGCACAAGATCACATGAATTATCTATTAGCTGAAAAATACTTATGACGCTTAAGGTGAAAGGGCATGGATTCCTATCTACTCCTTGTAGAATCTACACACGATGGCAAGCCAGCAGGAAGAAAATAGATGAAATATTTGGAAGAACAAGCCCTCCCTGGCAGGGGTTACTGAGAATTCAAGTATTTTCCACCTCCATGCTTCTTCAAAGCTACAGTGCAATAAGGTAGGCAAATTAATGACACATTGTAAAAGAAGTGGAAAGATTACTGTATGCCTAACAGTGGAATATAATTTTGCTCTTAAGAGGAATGATAAGTAAGAGAGGCACTTTGGTGTCAGAATAGTCTGGCTGGAGGAGTTACTCAGCTTCAGTGTAACACACACACACACACACACACACACACAAACACACACAGTAGATTAGAATGATTTTGTTATCATTAATATAACAATGCAACAGAAAACTGACCTTACCAGGTTATAATTCTATATATACAACATTTCTGAAACTATAAACTGAATGAGTTAGGCTCTAACCCAGTGTACTCTTATCAAAACCTCTTGTGGACAGAATCATAACTCAGTAATTGTCAGCTACTCTCTTGTTTATATTTATAGATTCCAATCCACCAGAGAAAAGTAAAAGTTAAATGGAAATTTATTATGGAACAACTTACAAGTTCTGATGTGACAGTGGTGGCTTCTCAGAGAGGCAGGACTTCAATGCCTACCCAAGGCAATGTGACACAACAGCAGTGGAAGAGTGTCTCACAAAAGACAGGGGTCATGCTAAGTGTCAAGGTCTTCCAACTTGAGAATAAGCATGGGTGGTTCTTGGAGCCTCAACCACAGATGACTTTTTTAAATGACATGCTGTTTCCTGTTCTACTCTTGTCAGTTGGTTTCGCTGGGACTTTCTTTTGAGATCCTAATTCTGGCAGAGATAATTAGGGAACAGGGAAGTCTGCTTTTGTGTTCATGCCTTTGGGATGTACTGATTTAGCATCTGAAGGGGAGTGAACTCTACTGAATGAAAGAACAGAGGAAACTACTTTAGAAGTAAGATCAGTGCAGCTGAAGTTGTAGACTCATCTGCAGTACAATGCACACACACACACACACACACACACACACACACACACACACACACTCACACATACACTGATACCTGCAGTCGTATGATCATCTTGCCATTTCCCCAATCTTTCATCTCAACCAGTCAGCCAACAAAATGGGTTCATGTCTGGGAAACGTATGTAACTTTGAATCAACAAATTTTCTAAGCTGGGAAGGATGAAGTTGATGGATGTCACTCTGAATCTTTGAAGCCAAAATAATGTCTGGCATTTAAGAGATTTCCCAAAGAAAGAGACAAACTAATCATAATAATCCAACTGCCCAACCTGCTTTCTGGATGATGTCTTGCACAAAACTCTGATCAAAGCCAAGTGTGGCAGTGATTTTCATAAGACACATAATAAAATTGAGGGTTCATTTGAAAGATTTTAGCATAGGAAAACCCACCAGAATATGAAGGATGAAAACAGTTCAACTCATCTCAGTAATACCTCACTGCATCAATACAGGAGGCAGTTTAGAAATTCCTCAAAAATATTTATTCTGCCTATTTTGTGTATTACAATGATTGCAGGGTATTATGAAGCATATAATTTTGTTCATAAATATTTTAGAATAGAGATCCAATTGTTTCTTTACCTGCTACAGAATACAGCATAGGATTCCTCTCCTCTTTTTAGTTTTTGTTATAGGCTTAGGATACAGCTATTTTATAAGGCCACCTTCTTCCCGTAGTAAGTGAACCTATGGTGTGCTGGAGAGCCGTTGTTGTTGTTCAGCGTTGCATTGTAACCTAACTGCAAACCATAAACAAATTCTGCCCAGCGTACCAGCTATGATGATGTTTGACAAACGTATTGATATTACAACTTGCCTAAGTACACACAGATAATACCGATGAGTTCCAGTGAGCATGTGGGTCTGAGTGAGAAGATGAAATTAACATGTAGACTGAGAGACTTTAGAGAAAAGTCAATTATCTTCTCAGTGACTCAGGTACTTTGCATACACAAATTAAATATTATAAGTAACTGAGAATTAATTTTATACTAGAATCAATTCAGAGTATTATACTTTCACATACCTGTTCAATTAGCAGGATATTGTTCATAAGTTAAAATTAATGAAAATGGCTATTTCTCTAAAGTTAGAGCACATAAATAGTAAGATGTTCAGGATGGAGAATTAGTCTGGAGAAAAGGAAAGAGAGAGTGCTTGTATTTTTAAAGCTGTGGATTCTACAGCCAAGCATGAGGGATCATGCCAGATGACTTTGAGACCACTATGGTACATAGAGTAAAAGATGTCTCAGAAAATTACACACACACACACACACACACACACACACACACACACACAAATACACAATGGAACACTATATTTGCTGCTACAGTTTGAATGCTAATACACCCTCAAGAATTTATATACTAAATTGGATTCCCCAATGTGATGTTATTAGGACATGGGAATTTGGGGAGGCAATTAGCTCAGGAGGCTGAAGACCCTGTGAACAGGATTGGAGTTCTTATTAAAGAGGCCTGAGAGAGGTCCCTTGCTCCTTTTACCACATTCTGACATGAGGAATGTCTTGGTCTATGAATCAGAAAGCAGTTCTTCATAAGAATTTGAATCTTGATCTTAAGTTTAACAGCCTCTAACATGGTAGGAAATAAATTTCTATTGTTTTAAGCCACTTTCTTTAAGATGTTTTGTCATAGCACTTAAAAAAATGAGGATATCTATGTAAGAAGGATGAGACCAGCTTTTGCTTTAAGAGATCCTGTCTTAAAAAGAACAAAACAAAACAAAACAAAAAACAAAAAACAAAAAACAAAACAGTGCTTTTAATCAATTATCACCTATTGAAGAAAACACTGGGATAACCAGGATGTAGTTCCTGATCTCAAGATGCTTGCTGTCTATGTCAGGAAAGCACCTGAGTAGACTTAGGCACTAGGTTATATTGTAGAGTATGAAGACAACTTTTGTGATTTCAAGGTCTTTAAAACAATTTAAAGCTGAACTGGGGTCAGCTCTCTTGTTCCTCTACAAACCTCCTAAGGTTCTTCCTATATTGCTGTCCTTGAAGATAGCAGTAAGTTTTGTACAAGGACACCCTCATTTGCTTAGTGGCTTTGTGATATGGGCCCATGATTTTGTAACCAGGTAAGAAAAAATACCCATAGAAACAATGTTAAGTTTTTAACTGTAGATGCTTATGGTAGGACTCTAGTGGTTGAAAACCTGATCTCTGGACCTGAAGTATCAGGGTTCAAGTCCCAGTACTAAGACCTCCTTGTATAAGTCACTGTGCCTTTGCACCTGTCTTTTTGTCTGTAAATGGGATGGTTATGATGTGGCTCCTAGGACTATTAGATAGTTTAAGCAAAATACTGCAAACATTCAGTGATTCAAAAGTGTTCATGGTCAACAGATATAAGTAGCAAGTAGTTCAGAGAAGATTCAGTGGGAATTGCAGGAAGACATGTGTCAAGGGTTATAGGGAAGGAAGGGTGAAGTCCTAGGATTATATCAGAAAGATTACTTTTAATAGGTTCAACTTTCCACTCTCTCTGATTCAAGAGCACAAATATGTAACAGAAAAATCTCACATACTAATAAAGGAGTCTATGCTGAGAATGACATAGACAGAAAATAGGGAGCTGCAGAAGCAGTAGCTTTGTGTAGAAATGATTACAGTACACACTAATTTCACAGGGGAATATCTAACCGGGATTAGAAGTGCTCGTTCACCTTTAAAAGTTATTTTCTTAATTTCACAAGAAGATTTACTGTAAAAATTCCTTAACTCTTGTCTTTCTGTGCTTGAGGTATAGTTTATTTAACCTGGGGTATTATTCACTCCCTCTAAATCTTCTCAGTCTAACAAATATTTCACAAAGTTTACAGAGTTCTATTAGCAAGCCCAAAGCTTAATAGATGAAAATGTGCCTGTCCCCAGCGTTTTTACTGTGGTGGGGAATTGCGATAGTGTTCTTAGGTTTCACATAGGTTTTGAAGATTTCATGCCATGTGTACAGTAGGTCCAAGGAAGCAGATGCTGATGGATGCCAAGGGAATACCACCACCTCCTCAGCAAGCCAGAGAGCTCTTGTATCCTACCTGTAATGTTAACCATACACATCCTTCCTCAGAAAACACAGCATGCTCATAGGCAAAGAATAAACCGAGAAGTTGGAAAATTGTAATAAATGTAAGTAATTGAGAAAAAATATTAGAAAATGGCCACCTGCCAGCAGCCACATAAATTTAGGAGGAAGTGAGTTTTCTACTGGTATGCTTTATCATAGGGATTGCAAATATTTATTAAATGTATTAAAATTGCCAGAATGTTCAATGCTTCCTCCAATGGTGAAAGTTCACATTGCTAGAGTAGAAGATGAAATATTCTGATATATGTTTAGTAAAGTGACTTCATTTTTTTTTTTAGTCTGTCAACTACAATTAAATGATCAGATATCTTTAAAACAAGATCCATTACAGGATAAAGGAGATTTGAGGTAGATTGACATCTTTTGTTAATGTGGCTTTGAACAAACTTCACAGCCACCTCTTAAATGATGCTAGCAAGGATTTTCCTGCTGTTTTGCTGCCATAGTTGCTGAATTTTGACTTATATGAAAACCAAAAGTAGTACTTGCCATGAAGTCTCCTGTAAGGTCCACCTGTAAGCCAGCCTTTCATGGATTCTCAGCTGTAATTACCAAACATGTCCAAGGGATGATGCTGAAGTAAGCTGCCCTCACTGTATAGAATGATAGCAATGGCAGCCAGCACACATCATTACTGAGTGGCACTAAGTTGAAGGGTGACAGGATTAGCAGGGCAGATTATCTCCCTAAGAGGCTTGTGGCTCCCGTGAGCCACTGACCTAGTAAAGATCTTAAAGCATCACAGAGGAAGGAGAAAAGAGCCTTTCCCCTACTAAGACACTCCTCTATGCACGTTAGAACATTTTCCTGAATTCATCCTATAAGCTTGTATTTGAGATCCTGATTAGGTGAAATATGGATGAAGTAAGGTAGCAGGAAAGAGACAGAAGGTTCACCAGGAAGCCAAGGAAATTATTGGTTGGAATTCTTGTGAAGGTGTTAGGCTCCAGTAGAGGTAATATGTAGGACATTGATTGTTCTCACAGGATGATGCATCTATCTGGAAAAGCCAGATGCAGCCACACACATCTCTAAGCATGAGGAAAGGTGGAATGGTCAGCACTTTTTAATAATAGGTTTGTTGCAGATATTAACTCATTGATTATTTCTAGAATCACACCTGAATAAACTCATATCATCTGATTTCATCAGGATTAAAGGTCTACCTGCCTGGTGTGTGCTGCTTCAATATCTCCTTTAATCTAACCTCTGGCATGGCAATAGGTTGTCCCTATCTCCTCAAAAGGGACTCCAGAAGCCCTGATAGAAAAAGAACTTCTGGCTAATTACAGAGTTGTTAACTCTCAGTTGTTGGGGTTACATGAGATCCCAATGGTGAAAATGGACAGAGACTTCAACTCCTGGTGAAGCCTTAGAAAGATAAGATAGAGCTCATCTCAAACAAGAACGCTCAAAACAACACGTGAATGGTGCTTATTTGAGGTCCATCTTGTGGCTCCAAGTTTAAGCTTATTACCATTACTTGTATCCTTAAATCTTTACAAAACACCCCATAAAACACTTTACAGTTTCATGTACAAAAAGAAATCTTACAGTGAGAGTCACCGTGGGTGGGGAGCTCCATGGCACAGCATGCCCAGCATGCACAAGGCTTTAGGTGGACTCTCTGTACCACCAAGGAAAAAAGGAAATTCTTTAAGATAGGCAAATAAATCAACCAGCACACATATTCATGTTTTTATTTAATTTGCAAACTTTCTTTAATCTTTAATCTTCTCTAAAAAATATCTTCTGAGCATTGTAATTTTAAAAGCCACAAAATTATATATGCACTCATAATAAATATACTTAAAGGCAAGTGCTAAGTTTATATTGACACTCCCTCCCTTTTCCAATTCCTACCACTTCCCTACACACACACACACACACACATACACACACACACACACACAC
>JADRCD010202068.1:11706-24906 GCA_019843815.1 Montemys delectorum | reverse complement strand
TGAGAGTTGACAGTTCTGCTGCACCAAGAAATGAATTGTAGGCTTGACTTTTGGATACAGACTTCCTGCTATGGTCAAAGCTATTTGACGTGAGTGAGTGACTTTATTCTCATCCCACAGAGAACAGGTTACATTCATTTAAGAAATGGTGTGTGTATTAAGATGGTTTATTCATAAAGTCATTCACAACTGTTTCAATGAACAATGGGTCTGCTTGGAGGGTGGCATGGACATTAGGTGAGGGTAAGAATTTAGTTCACTAGCTGTGATAATTTGGAAAAGCATTCATCTCAAAGAAAGAGTAACTTATAAAGTCCTCTTCTTCAAACTTGCTACAAGAGTTACAAACATCAGGCAAAGCATCCAGTCTCACTCTTTGTTGTTCTCTTACAAGCCACCTACCAAGTTAATGATCTATGCTTCTTTTGGGTATCTAAATACTTTTGAAATATATAAGTTGTTCTGAAAAGCATAGTATAGTGTAAAGACATGAAATAAACAATACTACTAATAGAGAGGCTGAGATAGGAGAAGCAAGATTTCAAGACCTTTACGTTGTACACAGCAAGACACTGTCACAAACAAACAAGCTGAAAGTGTATATAGATTGTACAATGTTGGACCTATTTCTCCAATTACCAAATTAGAAAGACCTTTGGATGACAATCAACAAATTTCTAATTCCTCATATTATTGGATTTCAATCAATTAGGATATTTGGTAATATTAATTTTCATATTAATATATTAAGAAAAAGTAATTGTTACTTCCTGTTGTTTTTCTTGTAAGAGGCGGAATTAGGTTTGTGTGGATTTGTTGAAAGATTACCTTCTTGCTTCTTCTGGGGTGTAGTTTTACTCCTTATGTTGATGTTTTCCATCTATTATCCTTTGTAGGGCTGGATTTGTGGAAAGATATTGTGTAAATTTTGTCTTGTCATGGAATATCTTGTTTTCTCCATCTATGGTAATTGAGAGTTTTGCTGGGTATAGTAGCCTGGGCTGGCATTTGTGTTTTTGTAGGGTCTGTATGACATCTGACCAGGATCTTCTAGCTTTCATAGTCTCTGGTGAGAAGTCTGGCATAATTCTGATAGGCCTGCCTTCATATGTTACTTGACCTTACTGCTTTTAAAATTCTTTCTTTGTTTAGTGCATTTGGTGTTTTTATTATTATGTGTCGGGAGGGATTTCTTTTCTGGTCCAGTCTATTTGGGATTCTGTAGGCTTCCTGTATGTTCATGGGCATCTCTTTCTTTAGGTTAGGGAAGTTTTCTTCTATAATTTTGTTGAAGATATTTACTGGCCTTTTAAGTTGGGAGTCTTCACTCTCTTCTATACCTATTATCCTTAGGTTTGGTGTTCTCATTGAGTCCTGGATTTCCTGGATGTTTTGGGTTAGGAGCTTTTTACTTTTTGCATTTTCTTTAACTGTTTTATCAATGTTTTCTATGGTATCTTCTGCCCCTGACATTCTCTCTTCTATCTCTTGTGTTCTGTTGGTGATGTTTGCATCTATGATTCCCGATTTCTTTCCTAGGTTTTGTATGGCCAGTGTTGTCTCTCTTTCTGTTTTCTTTATTGTTTCTATTTCCATTTTTAGATTCTGGATGGTTTTCCTCATTTCCTTCACCTGTTTCATTGTGTCTTCCTGTAGTTCTTTAAGGGATTTTTGTGTTTCCTCTTGAAGAGCTTCTACCTGTTTACCTGTGTTCTCTTGTATTTCTTTGAGTGTGCTATTTATGTCTTTCTTAAAGTCCTGTATCATCACCATGAGAAGTGATTTTATATCTGAATCTAGCTTTTCCAGTGTAATGGTGTGTCCAGGACTTGCTATGGTGGGAGAATTAGGTTCTGATGATGCCAAGTGACCTTGGTTTGTGTTATTTATTTACTTACGCTTGCCCCCCGACATCTGGATATCTCTAGTGCTACCTGCCCTTGCTAAATCTGACTGGAGCCTGTCCTTCCTGTGATCCTGGTTGTGTCAGAACTCCTCAGAGTCAAGCTGTGTCTGTGATCCTGTGATTCTGGGATCCTGTGATCCTGGGCTTGTTAGGTCACCTGGGAGTGGAGCTTCCTCTGGGTGTTGCTCTGGACACCAGCCCAGACAGATTGGAAGGAACCGGAGAAACTGGGCTGGTGGAGTTCCTGTGTGCCTGGTCCTGCTGGTCCCAGTTATTCCCAGTGTTGAGACAGATGTTGGTTCCTCCTCACCTCTGATCCTGGGTGTTGGGACATTTTCTTGATTGACGACTGAGATGGAAGGACCAGAGTCCCACCTACTCTGGGTCATGCTAGGCCTAGGTGAGTCCTGGATTTCATTCAAACCAGGGGGAGCAAGCCAATAATCAGCACTCTGTGACCTCTGTTTCAGTTCACATCTTGGGTGCCTGCCTTGACTTCTCTTCATGCTGGACTAAGTACAAGCTGTAACCAGAAATAAACCTTTCCTCCTCAAACACCTTTAGCTTGCGGGTATTCATCAGAACAAAGGGGAATGCCTTAGGGCAGGTGAGTAAAGAAGACAGGAAAGAGTTGGGATGGTGTCAGTCCCCCCCCCAACCCCGTTTTAGAGTCTGTTAAATCCATGGAGACTTACAACTAAGATGCAAAAAGAAGAGGGATGACAGCAAAAGATGATAAGACGATGAAGAAGGAGAGATGTGGCTGAAGAGTGTAGGAGGAAGGCCTTACGATAAACTGGGTGGAGAAGCATGGATTCAGTCCTAAAACCTAACTGAGCAAATTCAAAGAAAAGCAAAACCATCAAGAGATATCTGCAAGAGTGGGTGGTAAATAATAGATTAAAAAAGAAAAAAAGAAAGAAAGAAAGCTTACAGAGTGAATCCCTGGCTCAGGAGTGCTGAGAAGAACTGTGAAGTCAGATCCCGCTGGCTCTAGTACAACACGGTACAGTGTGGCAGAGCTGGGCCTGGGAGCCATTGGTCTTGTGACAAGTTCTTCTTGGGAGAAGAACTGGGAAAAGACTGATGGTTAGCTTTTCTTTTCAACCTGACACACACTTTCAGAGTCACCTCAGAAGGGTTCTCAGCTGAAGAGCTGTTTAGAGCAGTCGGCCTGTGGACGTGTTTGGGGAGGATTGTCTTCAGCATTAATTGATATAGGAAAGTCAAGCCCATTTCATGTGGTGCCATTCCCTAGGCCAGACCTTGTACTATGTATGAGTGAAGAAGGCTAGCAGGCAAGGGTGCATTTGTTTCTCCCCTTCTCTTGTGGATGTAGTGTGAGCAGCTACCTCAAGCTCTTGCCTCTGACTTTCCCACAGTGGTGGACTGTAACCTGGAATTGTAAGTCTTATCCCCAATGCTCTCCCCCCCCACACACACACAAAATCCTTCCTCTCTGTAGTGCCTATGCTTGATTGTCAACCTGACTACATCAGGAATTAACTAAGAGTCAAGCAGCTAAGCACATCTGTGAGGAATTTTTTCCCCCCTTAATTAAATCCTTTGAGAAGGGAAGACTCATTTTTCACTCCTATCTTCTGAGGTGGGAAGATCTACCTTTACTCTGGGCCACACCTTCTACTGGCAGGTATAAAGGACATTGAAGGTGGAAGCTTGCTGGTTTTGCCTGCTCACTCTTGATCCTACTGGCAAGTGTCATTCCTTCCCTGGGGTTAGAGCCTCCCTCTTCTGGCATCTACTGAGGACCACCTGAGACTCGAGACTCGTTCCACCCATGAGGATGGAACAATTCCTGTGCTCTTGGAACTTCTGTTGGTAGACAGCCCTTGTTAGACTAGCTAGATCACAGCCTGTAGGCCATTCTGATAAATCGTGTGTGTGTGTGTGTGTGTGTGTGTGTGTGTGTGTGTGTGTATGTGTATGTATATATGTGTGTGTGTGTGTGTGTGTGTGTTATGTGTATCCCTGTGTGTGACAGTGTGCTCTGGGGGATGTCCAGTGACCTACCCTATAATTCTCTGTCTTATTTCCTTGAGACAAGGTCTGCCAGTGATCCTGGAGCTAAGTGGGCATCCAGCAAGAGATAGGTGTATCCCTGGTGAGCTGGTGAGCTTCCTGTCTCCTACCCGCCCAGAGCTAGGGTTCTTGTGCATGCACAGTCATTCACAGGCTTCTTTGTGGATGGATTCCGAGAGCTGAGCTCAGGCCTTCCTGCTCGCACAGCAAGCGCTCTTCCACTGAGTCTGCTCCCCAGCCCCCACCTAAACCTTTTAAAATTTCTGCTCCTAAAACCACAATTCCTTTCTTCGCCATCCTCCATAGCCAACTGATCTATAGAAGGGGTTAAAAGTGTTACAAATAGCTCTTCTGCTCCTTCGAAGCCAAACTCCCCTCAAAGGAGAAGTGGGTTGTTTTCTTTCTCCTTGCGCATCCGTGGCGTAGGGCAAATGGGACCTCCAGGAACGGGTGAAAACCAGGTTCAAGCTCCCAGGTTGGCCTCTGACCCCACTGTTCTTGTTCTTGGCTTTTGTCTTCTTCCTCTCTAGGGCAGTACTCAGACACCAGAGTTTCACCTGCGGACCAGTACGGACCGGTACCACATGCTTGATGTTTGCGAAATTAGCCGTCTTTTGTTGTTCGCTTGCTTACTTGCTTATTTGTTTGTTGTTTTTCCTGCCTGAGAAAAAGCCCTGGGTAAAATAACTTAAGTTTATTGTCTCACAGTTTGAAGTACAGTCCATCTCAGTGCAAAAGGTAACAGAGGTTTTGCTAAGGCAGTGTGGGCAGCAGATAGAAAGGTGGATGCTAGTGCTCAGGCATTCAGACTCTTGCATTCTGGGCGGATCTTCCTATCTCAGGAAAATCTCTGTGGAATCATCCTCACCAACACCCAAAAGTGTGTCTCCAAAGTGTGTCTCCTAGGTGATTCTAAGTCATGTCATGTTTACAGTCAAGACTAACCATCGGAAGTCAACCCCTACCAACCATATATATGGGCATCACCTTCCAGCCATCAAACTCCCCCACTGGTTTCCTTAGGTTCATGGCTTTTTAAACAACGACTATCTCATAATGCAAAATGCATCCAGTCTAACCTCAAAAGTCTTGGTCGTCTTTAACAGTTCTGCCAAAATTCCTTCTGAGAATCAAAGTAATCTCTTACCCATGAGGCCCTGTGGAATCAATAAACAAGTGACGTTGTAGGCTTCCAATATGCAATGGTGTTGAAGAAACATCCTTTTCCTGAAGGAGTGGTGTTGGGGCAGGTAGTAAGGAGATACAGGACCAATCCACACTGAAAGCCCACAGGGCAATGCCAAAGGCTGCAGGTCATGCCCAGCACCTAAGATATGTGGTGACATTATCCAAGAACCTAGGGAAGTCCTGAGCGTCCAGTTCTACCGTCTGTAGCACATGCAGTCTTTCTCTTGAGTCAGCTCCACTCTATGCCTGAAGCTTTCCTTGATGAATATACCACAGTCCACAGCTTAAGGACTGCGTGTCAAGGCCCCACTCCTCTCTACTTATTTGCTGTAGTAGTTACTGTTCTTATCTTATTGCAGTGGCAAAAAAACAAAAACAAAAGCAAATAAGCAAGGAGTGTTTGTTTTGCTTCACAGTTTGAGAGTACAGTTTGTGGAGGAGAAGGCATGGCAGCCAGTGGGGTTTTAACTGTTGTCTTAGTTAGGGTTTTACTGCTGTGAGCAGACACCATGACCAAGGCAACTCTTATAAGGACAACATTTAATTAGGGCTGGCTTACAGGTTCAGAGGGTCAGTCCATTATCATCAAGGTGGAAAGATGGCAACATCCAGGCAGGCATGGTGCAGGAGGAGCTGAGGGTTCTAAACAGACTAGAGAATAAGTACATTCAAGTCCAGTGTAATAAAGTGTGGGCTTATCAGCTTTACCCACAGGCATCTGAGTGAGGACCCCTTATAAGATCATGAGGGACTGTTACACAGCTGGGAGACCAGCATGCTCCCTGATCTTCTTGCAGACTGCTCCACCAGAGAGAGTGTGCTCTCCCAGCAAAGCTTTACTGATTTTTATAACTTTGGGAAGATGTCTTTTGACTCCTAGAACTTACACGAGTTTCCTATGCCTGATAAGTTTCATTTATTTCCCGAGTTTTGTGAGCCTCCCCTCTCCTCACTTTAGAAGGGTCTGCTATAGAACATCTTGCCTCCCCCTTTTTATAATTGAAAAAGAGGAAGGACTTTTCCAAGCAGAACAGTGCCACTCACATTCAGACCCGTGCAGTCAAGTCCTCTGCCTCAGGAGGTATACTCAAAGGCATGGCTCCTAGGTGACGACTCTAAATCAAGATTCCCTGCCACACTGGGTATCTAATCTTGGCGGGGGGTGGGAGGGAATGGAGGACCCTGGGCCTTACCATGTCTAACTTACTTTCCTTCTCTGCAAAACAGAATTCTATCTCCCCTTCTTGGTAACCGTAGTCTGTCAGTGTACATACATTGCAGCAGGTATGAGTAGGTCAGCCCTTACAAAGTAAACCACCCTGGAGAGGTAGAACGTGCTGTTTGGTAAGCAGGCTAGCATCGTTGTCTTCAGAGTGTGTGGAGAGGATTCAGTGAGCACACAGTTTGAGGTGCATGAGAGATGGTGGAGAGATGGCCACCACCATTGCAGAGTGAGTACAGATAAGGATTCACCCCGGAATCATTGAAGAGCTGCTTCTAAAAGTCACGAGTCTCCCTTCCACAGCGAAGGTGTTCTGCTGCTCTCTGGTCCCCTACAGAGGCCTCCCGCTGTAGAATGTGACTCATAACAGCATCATCCTCTCCTGGCTGCTGTTTTCTGGCTTCCTACTTCTCTGAGAACAGAACCGGCCTCCATCCTACAGCCAGAGACCCTACCCTGCAGCCGTCCAATCTCCTTGTCCTCTTCAGCCATTCCCGCTGCCTGAGACAGAGGGAATTGCAATTAGCTCTTCTTTCCACTCGAGCCTGCTCCTGGAGTAGCTCTCCTCATCATGAATTCCTGAAGCTACTGGCTTCTCCACCTGTTGGTCCCCGGCCTCCATTCAGGATGTGTTTCCCTAGCTCCCACCCTGTAGCAAGCCCTGGGCTGTCATGCAAATCCATGGGGTTTGCACACCAATTCACCATTGTGGCCATTTCAGGCAGTCGCCATGTTTTCTGAGACACCTCAAGTGGTACTTCCGTCTGCCTGAAGTGCTCCTGTTCTTCACTTGCCTCATGAGGCCTGTTCTTGCCCAGAAGGGCAAGCTGGCTGCAGAGGAAAGATGGTGATTCTGTGGGGGGCAGGTAGCTCCCCCAATAAAGAGTTGCATGTGGGAGACACCTGCAGGGGTGGACTGAGCACTGGGAGCACACATCAGTATTCACTGGGCTGCTAAGAAGGGCAGTCTTGGCCTCCTAACCTCTGCTGAGGGCTGGGGAGATAAAAACATCCACAGCTTTTGGGGTTAGTCTCTTTCCCATCCTCCCAAAGAGCAGCTAGGCTGACTCTACCCAGCCCTAGGGAAGGTGGGGGCATGTGGTGAGCAGGCTGGCTAAGAACTGAGGCCAGTGAGGAGGCCCTACCCAGCACTGCCCCCACTGTCCACAGCTCAGCGGACCCCACTGTCTGAAGCTCAGCGGTGACTCATCCAGGCTCTGGCTTGAACGCTCTCTGCACATTAATGAGGTTTTAGCGTGACAGAAGAACAGGGAGAAACAGAAAAGCAGGCTCAGGAACATTGTATAAGCACCTGTTTGCAAAAACCTGAGCAGCACACACACTCATTGTATACAATTATCTCCACACACACTGGCACACTGTGTTTGCTGTTCACAGTCATGTGCACATATTGCACTGTATATTCTCACATACATACACTCACATACACATTAGGCACACTGCCTCCTGTACACACTCGTGCACACACACACACACACACACACACACTGTATACTCTCCTGCACACAGAGGCACATGAGCACACTGTATTTGCTATGCATTCTCATGCATGCACACTACATTACATAGTCACACAGGCGTACAGTCATACTTCATACTGCCCTTCCTGTGCACACACTCTACACAATACACTTGCTTCGGTCTCTAGGTCCTCACATCCCAGCCTCACAAGAGCAACACGCTGTCCAGGGGCCGTGTGCACATACACAGCTTGCCAGGCACATCATATTTGGTATTTTCATTTGAAGATTCACTTCAATGGATGTTCTTCTAGGTTAAAAAGCCCTCTGCCCTTCTGCTCAGTAACCTGCTCAGAGCCAATATGAAAACTTCCATTCCAGTTTTAACCAGGAGAGCGAGAAGGGGGTGGGGAGGGAGTCTGGCTCAAACTGTCCCGACTCAACTTGGTCTGAGCCCTGAAGTCAAGTTAGCCTGATCGTGACCCAGTTAGAAACTCTAACTCCCAGCAGAACACCTAGCTTTTGATTCCACCTCTGTTGCAGTTCTAGGGAATCTTAAACCACAACACAATCTATTATGTTTGAACTGGAAAGTGTGTGGTTCTGGGAGTATTAAGACTCAGTGTGCTGCTTGCTTCTCTGATATTCAGAGGCAGGGTCTGGAGAGGTGACTGGGTCACTTGATAGTTAATGTCTATCATCACCTGTATGGGACTGAGAACATTCCAGAACTTAGGGAAACACACGTCTGAGTGGTCTTTAAGGACCACCAGGGTTAGATCATGAAGACTCGGACCCAACGCATGGTTTTAATCACTGATGGAGCTAAAATATGAGTAGACTTTTAGAAGATGCCAAGACTGAGATAGAGGCCTGATCTGAGGAAACAGGTCACTGGAAGTGGGTCCTTCCTGGCTCTGTCTTGCCATAGCCCCTTCCTGTTATGGCTCTACTCTGTTTCCTGTTGCCGTGGAGCGAGCCCCCAGTTTCTTTACACATTCCCTTCCACATGTTGGTTATCTCACAGCAGATCCTAAAAGCGCAGTGCTAGCTACCTCACGACGGACTGAACACTCAGAAAATGGGAGCAGAATAAATCCTTACTCTCCTTATGGCACCAAGAGTAGAGGCAGGGGGATGGACGGAACCATGGCTTCTCAAACCTCTGAAGCACCTGTGGAGTCAGGAAGATTTTGGAAATTTAGTCTGGGTCATGTGGTGTGGAACTTACCTCCACTCCCTGACAGAAGGCCGTATAAGAAGGAGAAACTCTCTTTGTTCTGGGGTCCTGGAGGAAACTGAAGGACCCAGGGGATCACATGTGTCACCTTAGAGTTGGTTTCTCTCATGGCCATGATGCTCTCCCACTCGCTCTCCTCCTTTAAAGGCTTTGGCATACCTGGCCATGAGCTGATGACTCTCCTAGTAACCCTGCTTCTGAAGGTCAATGCCAGCAACCTTCCTACGAACCTTCAATAAGCTACAACAAGAAGGGGCCCAAGCTCCTCCACAGGTTAGCCCATGCATGGGCTCGCGGCTGAACGACTCTTAGGAGGAGGAGGTAAGGTTTAGCCTGAAGATGTAAGTCAATGAACCACGTGTCCCTGAGGAGTCAGTCAGGCTCCCATCCTTCCTTCCTTACCGGTCTCCGCTTCCTGGCTATTGTGTGGTGACGTGACTTATGCTGCCTCCTTAACTTCCTCTGTCATGTTCCCTCCTCACCACAGGTCTGAGAACAAGGGGTAAAGTTAGCTCTGAGCTGCAACCTGTGAAACCAAACATCCTTTCTCCTCTTCAAAGTTTTCCTTGGGCCTTCCGTGGGGGCAAAGGTAGGCTGATTAGCACAAACCCCACCAAGGCCAACTCAACCTTAACGCCAACCTCGCCGATGACCCTACTGCTAACCCTAGTGTTAACACAGACCCCACTATCCAGATCCACGTAAGAAAACCAGAGGAGGTGTGCTTCCTGAGGCCCTGGCAGTTCTGTCGTGGCCTCCCAGGACCAGCTGGAGCTGCGAGCAGGGCTTCTGGACCAGTGGGGACTAGGTAGGTAGCAAGCTTCTTCGTGCCCTGGTTATCAGTGGCCTCATCTCCCCGCGCCTTCTCTTGGAAAACCTTCCCAGCCAGGGTGACTGGCAGAATGTGTGGTCCAGACTAGTTGGAAAGGCAGATTCTAGTCTGTCTGCATTTCCTCGAATGGAGAGGGCAGTGTGGGGGCTGAGAGGAGGGCTCTGAGAAGGAGGGAGCTGGGACTCAGGGTTGATGGGAGGCCTTTCCACAAGAAATGAAAATTGGGCTGTCACCAAGATGCTATTAGCCTGCCTCCTCCAATCTGTTCTGTCTTTTGAGTAGGGAGCAGGGGAGAGGAAACATCCAATGAACAGACCCCTAAGCCCAACATACTTCTCCACTGAGAGCAGCAGAGATGGGGACTCCAGATGCAGCAGCAGCTGGCGGTGGGGCGCTCTCCCAGCCCACAGCTCTTGTCTAATCTCTACCAAGTGCATATTGTACCTGTGCCTGACTTGCCCCTGGGAGGGTAGTGTGTGCACCACTTCAGTTTGGGAACAGAGTTTCTGCTGGGGGTCCAGGCGGCAGCCTGGCTCTCCTAGCTCTGACAATCAAGTTGCTCCCTTTGTTTCTTTATGGGTTTCTCTGTTCTTCAGCAAGTGGACCTCTGTACAGAGGCCACAGGGCTCTTACAGTTTTCTGAAGTGGCCTGGGAGGACAGCTGTCTTCAGTAGTCCCTGCGAGCATCTCTGCTTTGAAATAGAGCTGAAAGGATGCTAGGGTAGCCAGCCCCACCTGTCCACTGCCAGCTGGACAGGTCTGGGATGATGTCATTGGGTTGGGAATGTAGAGCCTCACTGGGAGGCTCTGGCCTCATTCTGGCAGCTGGAAAGGAGGGAAAATAGAACTGTGGAGGACCTTGGGGGCATCTTGGAACCTTCTTGCCACCAGTAGGAAGCCATCAAGGCATGGCTGACCCCAACCTGGGGAAGTAGAATGCTAAAGCCTACTGTCACCAGGATTCTCTATCTCCTGTCCTGGTAGGAGGTCATGACGTTGCTGCGCTTCCCCGTGTGTGTCTCGGTTTCCTTTTGCCAAGAGGAAATGGCTGCAGCGCTCACCCAGGCAGTGCCCAGCGGCCCTGTCAATCCTTACCAAGTTGGACTGTGTGCAGTGTCTGCTATACTTCCTATAGGTGTGAAGAAACTACTGTCTGTGAGCCGGCATGGTGAGGCACATCTGTAATCTAAGCGCTCAGGAGAGTGAAAGAGGAGGATCTTGAGTTCAAAGTCAGTCTAGACAAGTGGTTGTATCTTGTTTTCAAGAAAGGAAAAGAGAAAGGTGGTGAACCATCTTGAGTCTCAGGGAAAATTCAGCCTCTTCCAAGCGCCTTGTCCAGCAGCTAGTCTTCAGCTTCAATGCTCATCGCATCATCCCCTTTCCTTCATGGCTCAGCTCACATCTGTAATTATATGTTTACATGTGCACACCTTTAATTGTGTGTGTTTCCTTTCCCTGATGGTCCACCCCTGGGGGTGGTGCTGGGATCAGCTCCCTGTGGTTCATTAGGGGGCCCAGTACAGCAAATCTACTAGAAATGTAAACGCTGGTTGGAAATTAACATGGGGGGAATGAAAGGTCTTTTAGCTGTAGTTTGGTCGGTTGGGGGAAGGTATGGGGGGCGGGGGCTAGGACACTAGGGCAGCTCTGCTACATGAGATTATCTGACCACCTGCTAGGGGTCTGAGCCCCTGAGTAAGACAGGCTTGTGTGTTCTGGGTATGGATATCAATATCTGGCCTGAAGGTGTTCAACAGTGGAATAGACACCAGTAGCAAGGCTCCGCTGCCAGGCAGGGAGGCAGGGAAGAAGGCTGAGACTCCCAGAGGTGTGGAGGCTGGCAAGCCAAGAGGCTCTGACCCCATAGCTAATGACATGTGCTCCTGGCCTTCAGGTGTGGGGATAAACTTTAGCCATGGACAGCAGATGCTTTGCCTCCAAGGGCAAAAATGGGACAGTTTGAGCCAGTCTGGACACCAAAGATTGGGACAAGCTATCTCTGAAGCTGCCTCTGGATTGGCCTGGGACTCTGCCCTGGAATTCATTTCCTGCTCCTTGCCATGTTCTTCCACGCGCACCTCTTTCGGTGACAGCCTGAGCTGCACAGGAGGTCTCTGTACCCACTCTTAACATTCTCTTCAGTGCTCATAGGGCCCAGAATTTGGGATGCACATCGGATGGCTGAGGTGACCACTCTAATGCTGCTCTTGGAGAGAGTATTGTTCAGCTTGCCCCACCTCCCTCAGCCGGGCCAGGGAAGACATGTCTCAACTTGGAAACAGCAGCCAGGCCTCATCTCAAGTTCCAGGCCCCATGCTGGGGCCAGACAGATCCCGAAATACAATTAGTGAGTCGTGCCACCTCAGCCCAACTCATACCAGGCCTCCAGCTCCTCGGCCGGAGGCTCCCCATGGTGGCCTTCATTTTCGTACATCCCAACAGACAGAGCTGCTTGCCTCGCTGACTTGTTCAAGGTGCAGCTTTTCAAAACACAGCAGTTGTAGTTTAATGAAACATGAAAAAGAAAACCCTCCCCGTACCCCCACCCCCTACCCGCACAAAATAAATAAACCCACAGTACGGAGGAGCTGTAACTGGAGAAGGTATGCCAGCCAGCCAGAAAATGTCCAAGTCCTTAGTGAGAAGTAGAGAGGGCGGAGGAGACCTTTGTAAATGACAGCAACTACGGAACTTGGCTTGGGTCCAGGTGGGGACCATGGATAGGATGACATGTACTATGCAAATTGAATCTCCTGGAGGTGGCACGTGTCCCATACACTTAGCCCTCCAGCTCTTAATGGAGACGAAAGATTGAGACCTCTCATGGAATATTTGCAAGCATAACTGGATTTTTTTTGTGGGGAAACCAGAAGTCCATCAAATGAAAATGGATCAGTCACACACTGGAGGAACATCCAGAAGTGCTCTCCCAACAGTGGTTAATCCGTGTTCCCCAGACAGAAGTGTCCCGATGATGATAACATTTGTAGAGGGTGGTACCACCTGGACAGACTTGGTTAGGCCCAGGAGGGGACTTTCTACACAAACAAGCCGCAGCAATTAGAGGTGTGTCACACAGGCCATTATGTTTAATGGCTGCAGAAGTGCTTGTGGCTTGCTTCTGTGTGTGCCCAGTCAGTCATAAATGTCCACTGTCCTCACCCCTGATTTGCATGGCTTCACTACAAACACAAGCTGCCTGGTGGGTTAGGGACTGCTCACAACAACTAAAGAAACTCCACCACATTAAAAAACAAAAACAAAAACAAAACAAAACAAAACAAAACAAAA
>JADRCD010202068.1:0-11306 GCA_019843815.1 Montemys delectorum | reverse complement strand
TGTGTGTGTGTGTGTGTGTGTGTGTGCATGCATGTATGTATGTATGTATGCATTGACCTGTGGGAAGTGAACTTTAGGAACCAGGTGGAGAGTGTCCTGTGTGTTTCACAAACTATGTCAAGCTTACAATTCCTAATATGGTGCTTCTGAGTTCTAGGGAATCTGTAGCCAGAGAGGTTCCCCAAAGTTGCAGAGACTTCTTAGAAGAGACTTTCTCAGAATAGCCTTGATCCTGGAGCCTAGTAGTGGTAGTGACCGGTGTGATTCAGGGCCCTTGACTGACTGGCATTGTACAGTGAGGAAGTGAGATGTGCAGTAGGAGACAGAAACAAGGACCCATGAACTCCCCCTACCACCAAGGACCCACTACCCTTCCTCCTAAAGAAATGCCGGGGTCTAACACCTAAGGCAAGTGGCTCTTCTGCTGGGCCTCTGTTGCCTCAGGAAACTTCCAGAGCTGATAAACAATGGCTACTCCCTAACAGAAAGCTAGGTCACGAAGTGTCCTTCCCAGTGGTAATCTTGCCTCCCTGACTACAGCATGGGTGCGGGCCTGGTCCCACCAACTGGAGCTTCTTTGTTCCTATTTCCTGTGAGAGGTTCCTACTGCTAATAGGTTGCTTTGTTAGCTACCGGATCCATTTATATTGCTTCCGTTTATCTTAAGGAGAGCAGGGCAAGGTCTTCCATCTTTGAGGAAGTGTAGAGGGCTCCCAGGCAGGAAGTAGCTGGGGCTCTGGGTCGCTGTCAGGCCTCAGGCTGGTAGACGGCCCTTGTCAGGACAGTAGAGGAGCAGAAGGCACTGGGTGAATTGGGAAACTGTAGGTACAAATGAAAGATGAAGGTAGTCAGTTCAGGAGCAGCAAGGCTAGAGAAGGAAAAGGAGAGTGGTGAGAAGCCCTGGTGATGTCCTCCTAGAGTGGGTGACACTGATCCAGAGGACTGTAGGTGATCTCGAGTGAGACCTTCAACCTCTCTGACTCTGGTGTTGGTCATGACTGGCCATTGTGCTGGCTGATACTGGCTGGGCCATGCCTCTACCTTCAATGCTGCTTGTAGGTGGTTGAGTCTTTCCCTGTAGCAAGCTAACGATTTTCACCCAACAAGCTCACGATTGGCAATTTGCTATGGCTTTAACTGGCCATATTTACTATGCAAGCTGTGATTTAAAGAAAGGCACATTTTAATGCAAAACTACCACTGGGGTCCCCAGAAGGACATGGCAAACCGATGTGTGAAAGTGCTTAGCAAACTCAGCATGATGCAGGTGTTATTCAGAGAGGAATTTTCTTTGAGATGAAGTCCCTGAGCATTTGTCCAGCCAAATGAACCCACTTAAAGAAAGACTACATCTTTACAGGTCGAAAAATTATAAGCTCTTAAATGTTCCCTGGGTTTGTTCAGTTTTTTTTTTTTTAACTGATTCTTTGGAGGTGGGCTCCCATAAACCAAATTCAGAGGAGGCAGCTGTCCAGGCTGTGTCTGCTTACCCATTGGAAGAGCAAGGTGACTTCAGGCCAGATTGGATCTTTGGATTTGTTCCCTGTGGCTTGTATTCATAGTTGTGAAGGGCTCTGGGGCATCAAACAGGCCTTCAAAAGACAGATGGGTCTGTTCCCTGTGGCTTGTACTCATGCTTGTAAAGGACTCTGGGGTGTCAAGCAGGCCTTCAAAAGACTGGCAGAGGAATATCACCTAGGAGACAGAAGTGCTGGGTAGCAATCCACAGGGTCCTAGAGGAAGCTGGTGGATAATTTGATTCACAACAGAATGTATCAGAAATCGCAGTCTGGCTTACAGAATCTCTTGGATGGAAGTACATAAATGTAGAAGGCACACAGGGATGCCAGAGTGGCCCTAGTATGCCCTTGTAGTAGCCAGAGAAGGGTGGGAAAGGGACTCATTTGTGCTGACTGAAGCAGGCGACCTGTGACACTGCTGCACAGGAGAGTGCTCTGGGTTAGTCCCCTCCAATCACTAATCACTTTTGTTTCCACATGACATTTCAACTTGTCTTTGCCGAGAGCCACAGGCAGCCACATCCTACAGCTATCCCTTCTCTCATCTCATTTGGTGGGAAGCATCTATGTCCAAGAAAGCAGGTAAAATGAGGAGTCTTGAGATGCTCCTGATGCTCACAGGATGCGCGAGCCCCTCCCCAAGGTCCTCTAAGGAGTAACAATTGCTTGAAAGAAGAGACTCTTAGGTAGAGCTGCCTTCAAGTTGAGCAAGGAGCTGCAGGAACACAGCTTTGAGGTGATCAAAGTCCCCTTGTGGGTTCCTCAGTGATGGGACTGCCTTTGATTCAACCAAGCTCCAATAAACTCACTGGCTCACCAAGCTAGACTGGAGGAGAATCAGTTCTTTGGTTTGTTCTATCTGAGGTGAGCAGATATTTATTCGCATCTCCCCAGAAAGCAGCAAACAGTATACTCTCATCTCCACCCACCTCTGCAGGAAACTTGAAGCTGGCCAGATTATAACAGGCAGGTCTTGAAGCCAACGGAGTCTTATCTACATCTAGGGCTGAAGCCAGGACCCAGAGCTTTAAGGAAGAACTCACATGGAAGTATTTTACTTGAGACCTATGTGCAGCTCCCTATGGTCACATTGTGCAAACAGGAGATGAAGAAAGGACTGATCCTCTATTCTCTCAGTCTGACTTTGACCCCACAGGGACTCAACATGTTTCAAGCATGGATAAAGTTCCCTGTGCCTCTAGCAATCCAGGGAAGGGGGTCAAAACACACCCTTCTAGGGTTGATCCACTCCTTTGCTGACTCCTAACCTGAATTGCCACCGCCTTCCCCTGTATAGATTAGCAAATGAAAATACAGAGCTTTGTTGCATTTGAACTCCAGATGAGCAAGTGTGATGATGGTGTGAATATATCCCAAGTGTCTGCTCTCTCTTCGTGTTTATCAGAAGCTGGAGTATGGCTAACATTTTGCATTTACTCTCTTCTTTCTCCAGATGATGTGGACCCCCAGAGAACAAAACCTCTCCCAGTGGCTTATGGGTATGCCCAAGAACTCTCACTGGACAGATCCTTATACCTCCCCAACTGAGCAGTCTTCACCATGAAGTCCTTGGTCTGCATGAAGATACAAGGGAGTCCCCCTTCCAGGAAATCTATGCTAGCTGTATGACCAGGCTTCCCGCTGGCTAGCTCATACAGGTGGAGAACTGCGACTCAGAAGCTCCCTCTGAGAGCCTGGTAGAGAAGGCCCAGGGGGCATCAGAGTCCTGGGGGGAACTTGTGCCCCATGCAGGGATGCTTCCCGGTAGGCTGGGGCCATCTGGGCTTAGAAGTAAACACCTGGCATCTGCCGAGCGAGCGAGCGGGAAACGGCCCTCCCTGGGGGTGCGAGGGGTCCTGCTTCCCGCCCTGGGTGGCCATATGGTCAGCAGAGCAGAGAGCTGGAGTCACAGGGAGCCAAGCCAGATGCCCTCTCAGGGGCGGTAGGCAGCTACAGGTGATGTTCACTGCAGCCTGGAGTCTGGTCCATTTCTGGGAAGGTGAACACACACATGCAAGGAGGCACACACATAATAGTCTGCAGCCCTCTGGCCGCTTCATCTCATAGAACCCTCAGGTTCTGAAGGAATCTAATTAAGCTTCCTTCACTCCCATTCCCACCTCACCCCACCCCATATGTATCTTGTATGAAATTTAATTGCCCATAAAGAACAGCACATCCCTGACCAGGTGCTCATCCAGTGGCAGAGACTGTACTGGGTCTAATGCATGGAAGATACTAGGGTAATGGGGGTTTCTCCGGGGAGGACACTGGAACACCAAAGGTTGGCTCTCCAGTAACATGAAGCATGGGCATCCTCCCAGCACCACCCTGATCAGGGCTGAGGGGAACAGAATCGGCTCTCTCCTGGCACTGAGAGGGGCCCTGCGAGACCAGAATACCCTCTTTTAGCTGCTGTGAGACTTCAGTGAGCCTCATGGCCCTGCTTCAGCAACCTAATGTGGACGGATAGCGCAATCATTGCTCTCCCCAGACCCCTAGGATTGTCCTGGGTTCAGTGGCTGTGAACCGTATGTCCATGAATGTGCGCCATCCTATAGGGTCTCAGTATTGTTCTGATAATTGCTGTGGGCTGGAGAAACTTCTCAGGGAATGAGCTAATGAGAGGCTACAGGGCCGAGGGGTGAGCCCATTGTAGGACAGCTGAGCAATCCCCCGGGGAGAGCCAGACTCAGGGACCTGAAGCAGATGCCTGTTGTGCATTCTGGTCACCTCCTGAGCAGGTGTGGGCATCCTCTTCCTGATAAGGAACACGTTCAAAAGAGGGGACAAATGACCAGGGGCAGCTCTTTCAGGAGCACATGAGAAAATGAAGATACAAATGCAAGTTGTCAGACACTAAGATGGGCCCCCAGAGCTACCTGCCGTTGATCATACACAGCCTCCGTTTTGCTCCTCCTCAGAGGGCTAACCCGAATGGCCATTTGTCGAATGACTGTGTGAGACTTGAGTGGGAGTCGTACAATATGCCTCAGTTCTACCAGACTTTAGTAAAAAATCAACCACAACAATAAACAAACAAAAGCTCCTCTCACAGGAAGAGCCAGCAGCCATGCTGTGGGGGTGCTCAGGTGGGTCCCTGTAGGGTTCCCCAGGAGGACTGGGAGCCTCTTGTCAATAGCCAGCAGGGGATATGTAGACGCATGAAAGGGGCCCTGGTCTTTGGGCAACAACAAAGCCATCTGAAAGCCAGCAGACTCCAAAGAGACTCCAAACCAAGACTCCCCACCCCCATTACAGCAAAGCTGCATCTGATGCACTATCCACAGTGTGCATAATAAATGTGCATCATTTTAATTGCTAGGTTTGGGAGTGATTTGTTTTGTGGTGGTAGACAATTAATACTTCTACCCAGAACTGGGAGGAAATGACGGCCAGGCACACACCTAATAGTACAGATGTCCAGAATGTATGAGGAGGTCTCAGTACAGTAATCAAAACAAACGACCGGAGGAAAGGAACTGGAGATTTGAACCGGCATCTCACAAAAGATACATGGGTAGACAATAAACATATGCTTAGTATCGTTAGTCATTTGAGAAATCCAAATTAAAACTATATTGAGATATATCTGCCTATTAGAATTGGACAAAATAATTTAAATCTGATAACACTGGGCTGACAAAGAAGTAGAGCCATCCGGAACTCTCATTTGCTGCAGGTGCAGATATAAAATAGTGAAGGCATTTGGAAGACAGTTTGGCAGCGTCCTGTAAATGCATGAATCTCACAAGCCAGCAAACCCACCCACAGGTACTCGCTGGAGATAAATGAAAACCAATGCTCATACCTAAGAGTTACGCATTTTATTACTAACATTTCCCACTGCTGTGAAAAACAACTGACACTGGCAGCCAGCCTGCAAAAGTAGGGTTTGAAAGTGCAGTCCATCGCAGGGGCCGAGGCATGGTGGCAGGTCGGATTGTGTCTGTGCTCAGGAAGCAGAGAGAGCTGACCTCCATGCCATCCCTGCATTCAGTCCAGAGCCGCGGCCCTCAGACTGGTGGGGCTTCCTTTTCAGTGAAAGTTCTCTGGAAATCCCCTCACAGACGTGCCCAGAGGCATACCTCCCAGGCGAGTCTAAATTCCATCCAGGTGCATTAACCAATAAACACATAGATGCTTTTTAAAGCTTCTTTTTAATTGCCCAGCCTGGAAATTAACCAGACATTGCTTAACTAATCATAACACGTCCTTACGCGGTGACCAAAAGTGCACGAGTCCTAGAATACATACATGCACGGACGTCAGATACCTTCTTTCTATTCAGTGAGCAAAGCCAGACTCAGAAGGGCCCATGATTCTGTTGCTATGGCACTCTAGAGAGGCAAAATCATAATGACAGGAGGAAGATGCTAGATTTTTGGACCCAGGATCTGGGGACCAGGGTAAGCTTGAGTGCAAAGGGCTGAGAAACTACTTTTAGTGCAGACACTGTTCCTTACCTTGAGTGTAGCAGCTGCTCAAAATCCATGTAAGTCTACAAAGGGTCAATTCGAAATGCTAAGACTTAATAAACCTGGCTTTAGATCAACATTTTAGGAGGAGTATTGAGACCATCCAATAAGGAAGGGACAGCTTATTCGCCAGGTGAGGGGTACAGGGACCACGGGGAACATTATGAAATTGGCCCCCTACCTCATGCCATATACAAGGTCAGATTAAAATCAAAGACTAAGTGCTAAGATCCTTTAACTTAGAGGCAGATCTATGAAGCCTTGATTTGGTCAAAGGCTGCCCAAGAAAATGTCACAAGCATGAAGTGAAAAACAGAAGACACACGAATTCGATCTCTTCTAATTCGTGTTAAAAACCTCTGACCCAGTTAGGTTTGGTGGCACAGTCCTCGGACCTCAGCACTTGGAAGAATGAGACAGGGCTGCAAGTCAGAGACCGGCCTAGGATACATAGTAAGGTCATTTGTAGTGAAGAAAACGAAAGAGTAAAAATGTCCTTCAAACATTATTCATCAAAAACAAAACAAAAAAACCTGAAAAGAGAGGGGTGGGCAGAGTGGGAGGAAGCGGCCGCAGACAGGCTTAGTCATTTGAGAACTCCAAATTAAAGCTGTATTGAGTTATCTCCGTGCAGAATCCATAAAAAGGCCTCCCAACTCAAAAAGAAGGCAATTCAAAACACAGGCGAAGGGTCTAAATGACATGTCTCGATGGAAGACAGATGGCTGGCCAGTATGTACACGGAGAGGCCGTCTCCATTGTCTCTGGAAATGCCAGTCGGCTGTAGGATGAGATAGACTATGACAACTACTGGTACAGCCGTAGTCCTAGCATGGCTAGCAATATCAAGTGCTGGATCCTGGAACCCGAGGGAGCTGCTGTGTGGGGACTCGGGGCAGGATGCTGCTTTGGCCCCTAGTCAGCCAGACTTCCCGTGATTAAACGGTTATCCCACTCCAGCTCAGGTACATACTCAAGAGAAGTGAAAACATATGTCCAGACAGACAGAACCTTGTACCCAAAAGCTTGTAGCAACGGTATTCCCAAGAGCTGAAAGCAGCCCAATTTCCCACCAGCAAGAGAGTTAACAAGCAGGACCCCTCCAAGCTACAGCTCAGCCCCTCGTCAACCATCAAAAGGGAGAGAGTGCTGGCTACCTGCCCCAACATCGTGAGCCCCCGAAACACTATACGGATCAAAGAAAACTAGAAACAGCTGGCCGTGAACTGTGCGTGATCCTGAGCCAGCAGAAGTACAGAGGACAGAGGCATAGAGATCATGGGTAGATTGGGGGGGTGGGGCGTTGGTTAGGACTGAGGCTCGGGGATGGGAGCGAGATAGCTGAACATGATAGGATTTTTTTTTCTTTTCCTTTCTTTTCTTTTTTTTCTTTTCCTTTCTTTTTTTTTTCTTCTTTTTTTTTTTTTTGGAGGCAATGAAAATGTATTAAAGCTGACGGTAGTGATGGGTGCAAAGATCTGCAAATATATTAAAAACCATTGACTCATGAAAGTTCAAATGGGTAAGCCTTATAGTATGTAAATTATGTGTCATTCCATAAAGAGGAGGAGGGGGGAGGGAAGAGAAGGAGAGGGCTGAAGGGGAGGAGGGAGGGAAAGGGAGGGAGGGAGGGAAGAGGAGAGGGCTGAAGGGTAGGAGAGAGGGAGGGGGAGGGAGGGAGGGAGGGAAGAGAAGGAGAGGGCTGAAGGGGAGGAGGGAGGAATGGGGGCTGTGAGGATGGACTGCTGGCGCAGTACCCCCAGCATAATAAGACTGCTATGCTCCTGGGTGATTGCTGAGGTCCCAAACAAGCCCCACAGCTTCCCGGCTAAAAAAAACCATTTTTCTTTTGAAAGTTTATTTTATTATACAGGGCTAAGTAAGGCCATCTTCAAGCAAGTGTATTATGTACTTGGAGCATGTTCCCCCAGGCTCTCTGTCCTCTCTTTTCTCCTCCACTAGCCCCCTGGGTCTTGCTCTCTGGGGTCACACCTACTTCCATGACCTATGTACATATGTGGCTTTATCTGTCTATAAACTCTAGGATTCGTGGATGAAAGAAAACATGAGATTTTTCTTTCTGGGTCTGGCTTAATTTGCTTGACAGGACCATCGCCGGCTGCATCTATTTTCATGTAAATGACAGAACTTCATTCTTCTGTCATGTCTCCTGATTGGGAAAAAACCTCGAGTGTGTGCACAGAACACAATTTTTTTTATGCTTCCTTCTGTTGCTGAGTGCCTGTGTTGGTTCCATAATTTAGATGTCATGAATTGGTTTACAATAAACTGTTCCCTTTTGAGATAGTTTAAGCCCAAGTTGACCCTAAACTAGCCGCTCTGCTGCCTCACCCCCACCCCCAGCTAGAAGCCCATCTCAGGGTGATATCTTAAAGGTCTTTGCTTCCTACATCTGGAAGATGCCCCAGAAACCAGACATTTTTGTTCTTTGGAGACTGAATTTGGACCAGCCATAGACATAACAGCCCTCAGGTGGCCTTAGAGGTAGAATTTGAAAGAATAGAGAAGCCACCAGCGCTTTCTGCACCCAGCTGGGCCCCATTGACTGTTGAAGCTTTAGCCTGGGGTTCTGCCTAGCTTTCTCCAGACTGCTGGCTTCCCAGGGGGCACAGCAGGCTCTGAGCTCTCAGGGCGAGAACTAGGTCATCTGCTTGTTTTTCCTGCTTGACAAAGAAGGACAGGGCCAGCTGTGAGAGCTGAGGGCCAGACACAGCACAGGAGAAAAGACATCTTCATCACCGCTCATGTCCTGCTGCGACATTGAACAGGGGACCAGACTGCCTAGAGACAGGGTGCTCAGAACAGACCCCAGTAGGTCACCCCAAAACCTGTTGGTCAGGGGGAGTTCTCAGGCCTCACCCCAAACCCTCGGGTCAGAGAAGAGGAAAGAGGGTCTGTTGACAGACAGCCACTCCTTACCACTTGCACCTCTCAGCTTCATCCAAGTGAGCCTGTGAGAGAAGCCACACAAAGAACAAGACAGAAGCCCCAGGTTCAGAAATGGCCTCCATCATTTCCAGCAGCTCCAATGGGTTTGGGAGGCTGGGGCCTTCGACAAGGGTCTTGATGCCTGGGTTGGGGCACAGACTTTTATTTCTGAATGTCAGTTTTAAATGCTTCTAAGAATTCCATTAGACAGAGTGCCTCAGAGGCTTTGTTGAATGAATGAATGAATGAATGAATGAATGAATGCATATGTAGGCTGCCAAAGGCTAAGTGGCCTATTTGGGTTGGGAGGATGGTTCTGTTTGTAAAGTACCAGGCATGATAGCACACAATTGTAACCTCACTGCCGGGGAAGTGAAGGCAGGAGGGTGTCAGGGGCTTGCTGGCCATCAGTCTAGCTTAACTGGTTTCTAGTGAAGATACCCTGAAACCCTGTTTCTGAAGATGGTACCCAAGGTTATTCTCTGGTCTATTACACACACACACACACACACACACACACACACACACACACCATACACACACATATACACATACGCTCACACACATTCATACATATGCATACATATACATATGCACACACACACATACACACAAACACATGAACAGGAGGGGAAAGTGAGAGAGAATGAGTGAGCCAGAAAAAAACAGACAGGAGGGAGGGAAAGAGAGAGAAACATGCATAGAAAAAGAAAGACCCTTGTCTTGTCCCCTGAAGAGCAAGCGCTTTCTGAAGTAATGGCCTTCATGCGCTTGACATGTAACAGATCCCTCTCCCTCCTCCCACTGCCTAGGAGATGGCGCTCCTGGGAAGATGAGCTCAGACATGGTTCTCTGCCCAGTCAAATGGAAACGTGGGCTTCCATTCCCAATGTGTCAGTGTGCTGGCTCCAGAGTGGAACCAAGGCTGCCGGGGAGAGCTGTGAACAGATCATAGAATTCCAGCCGCATCTCTGAGCCAACAAGTTTGAATTATGAGAGGAGTGAGGGGCCCGTGGAAGCTTGGAAGTCACCCACGAAGACATCTGAACATTTGTTTCCCAGCTCCAGCCCCTGTGTTCAACTGCACAGTACACTTAATCCAACATGAAATACTGCATATTGAACCCCCTCCCTGGTGGCGGCCTTCCTGGCTCGCTGAGGCACCTTCTCCAGTTGCTCTGGGTACAACTGGCTGTGGGTTAGCATAAGCTTTCCTGGGTTAGCATTCTAGTCTGTGCTAGGATACTAGTGTTAGTGAAGCAGAGAGACAGGCCGCAGACTTCTCCCTGAGAGAGGGAGCTAATTGGCATGGGGAGGGCAGGCTGGGAGGGCAGGCTGGGAGGAAGGCTCCTCAGATTAGTGAGGCTGCTGAGGGCGAAGGCGCTGGGCGGCAGAAGGAGCCCCCAACTTCAGGCTATTAAGTTATTATGGCTGATTGCATTGGAGGGGCCTCGGCTGCAGGCCCCTCGCTGGCAGCACTCCTGTGATTTTCTGGGAAAAGCTGGGAGGGAGGCTGAGATCATTGAGAGGCAACCCGCCCTGCGCCCTCTCCACAGGGGCCAGAGGAGCCTCGTGAATTATTCTGCTGACATCCTGGTATGCCTATCTGCAGTCTTTTCCAGGCTCTTACTCTCGGTGGCCCCTTGCACGGGGGCTGACCTGGGGTTCCTTACATATTGGTCCCATCTGTGAGGAAGAAGGAGGCTGCCGTGAAGATTGGAGGCTTTGAAGGGCTAGGAATCTCTCCTCTCTTCTAAATGAGTTCTGCCATTTTCTCTCAGCCAGTCCCTCTTTGTCCCAGCCCTGATGGAAGCAGGAGTCTGGCACAGTGGGAAAAGGGCTCTTCGTGTATGTATGTGTGCAGGGGTGGGGGTGGGGTGGGAGTGATGTCTGCTGGCAGGAGAAGGCCCTAGAATTTCCAAGTGGTGTTTCATACATAGCAACACTGTCTTTATTTAGGTTGTATGTTTATGTCAAGGGCTTTATGAGTTTCTCACATTACAAATTTGGCTGTTACAGCCTACTCAAAGTAAGCAAGGTCTTAGGAACACAGGAATCATGGTTCTCATTTGGCAGGCAGCTGGGCCATCTACACAGTCTTCAGAGACCCTGTTCCCTGCCCACCCCACCCCCTGACCACCACCATCACTTCGTTCTGTAGCCAGTGCAGGCAGCTTCTATTTCACCACACAAAATGGCTGTTCCAAGCTCTACCATTGTGTCCATTCTCCAGCAGAGAGGGAAGAAAGGAATACGAGAGCTCTTGCCACTTCTCTTTGCTCACATCGTGTTTCCCATCACTTTGGCCCAGATCTACATATCACCCCATGTAGCTGCAAGGGAAGCTAGGTCTTGATTT
>JADRCD010202067.1:12380-27582 GCA_019843815.1 Montemys delectorum | reverse complement strand
ATTTGGAGCATAGAGGTTCAGAATTGAGAATTCATCTTGGTAGATCATACCTTTGATGAATATGAAGTGTCCCTCCTTATCTTTTTTGATCACTTTAGGGTGAAAGTCGATTTTATTCGATATTAGAATGGCTACTCCAGCTTTTTTCTTGGGACCATTGGCTTGGAGAATTGTTTTCCAGCCTTTTATTCTGAGGTAGTGTCTGTCTTTGTCACTAAGGTGGATTTCCTGTATGCAGCAAAATGTTGGGTCCTGTTTACATACCCAATCTAATAGTCTATGTCTTTTTATTGGATAATTGAGTCCATTGATGTTAACAGATATTAAGGAAAGTATTTGTTGCTTCCTATTAGTTTTGTAGTTAGAGCTGGCATTACGTTCATGTGTCTATCTTCTTTTAGTTTTGTTGGAAGATTACATTTTTGCTTTTTCAGGGATGTAGTTCCCCTCCTTGTGTTGGAGTTTTCCATTTATTACCCCTTGAAGGGCTGAATTTGTGGAAATATATTGTGTGAATGGAATACTTTGGTTTCTCCCTCTATGGTGATTGAGAGTTTTGCTGGGTATAGTAGTCTAGGCTGGCATTTGTATTCTTGTAGGGTCTGTATGACATCTGCCCAGGATCTTCTAGCTTTCATAGTCTCTGGTGAGAAGTCTGGTGTAATTCTTTTAGGCCTGCCTTTGTATGTTACTTGACCTTTTTCCCTTACTGCTTTTAGTATTCTTTCTTTGTTTTGTGCACTTGGTGTTTTTATTATTATGTGATGGAGGGAATTTCTTTTCTGGTCCAGTCTATTTGGAGTTCTATAGACTTCTTGTATGTTCATGGACATCTCTTTCTTTAGGTTAGGGAAGTTTTCTTCTATAATTTTGTTGAAGATATTTACTGGCCCTTTAAGTTGGAGTTCTTCACTCTCTTCTATACCTATTATCTTTAGGTTTGGTCTTCTCATTGTGTCCTGGATTTCCTGGATGTTTTGGGTTAGGGTCTTTTTGCATTTTGCATTTTCTTTGACTGTTCTGTCAATGTTGTCTATGTTATCTTCTGCCCCTGAGATTCTCTCTTCTATCTCTTGTACTCTGTTGGTGATGCTTGCATCTATGTTTCCTGACTTCTTTCCTAAGATTTCTAACTCCAGAGTTGTCTCTTTTTGTGATTTCTTTATTGTTTCTACTTCCATTTTTAGGTCCTGGATGGTTTTACTCAATTCCTCCACCTGTTTGTTTGTGTTTTCCTGCAATTCCTTAAGGGATTTTTGAGTTTGCTCTTTAAGTGCTTCTACTTATTTACTTGTGATATCCTGTAATTCTTTATGGGATTTTTTTGTTTTCTCTTTAAGGGCTTGAATCTGTTTACCTGTGTTCTCCTGTATTTCTTTAAGGGAGTTATTCATGTCCTTCTTAAGTTCCTCTATCAGCATTGTGAGATATGATTTTAGATCCAAATCTTGCTTTTCTGGTGTTTTGGGATATCCAGGATTTGCTGCGGGTGGGAGTACTAGGTTCTGATGAAGCCAAGTAGTCTTGGTTTCTGTTGGTTGGATTCTTGCGTTTGCCTTTGGCCATCTCTTGATCTCTGGTGTTAGATGTTCTTGGTGTCTCTGACTAGAGCTTGTCCTGTCCCTGCCACCTTGTGACTCCCCTGTGACTTTTGAGGCCTGTGCTTCCCTGCTGGTCGTGCTTTAGAAAGTCACCAGAGAGAAAATGGAGGATCTCTCCTGAGTCTCTGGGTTAAAGCATGCCCTGGAGGCAGGCCCTCCACTAGCAGGGAAGGGGCAGAGAGGGTCGCTGATCCACCTCTGTCACTTGGAAGATGAGAGGATCCTGTCCCTGCTGCCCTGGGACTCCCCTACGACTCATGAGGCCTGTGCCTCATGGTTGGTCCTACCTTAGAAAGTCACTGGAGAGAAAATCAGGCTTTTTTTTCTGATTGATAATTATTTCCTCTGAAAGTTTGGAGAAATTTTTACAAGTTTTTTAGCATGTGGGTCTACTCTGGCAGATGTTATGTTTGGGTTTGGGAAAGAAATCATGTATTCTGGAATTGTTTCAAATGATAGTTAACCAATTATATATAGGTCAATAGATGAGGTTTATTGTTTAAATCTTGACTTTTTGTTCCCTGTGTGAGTCTTAGTTTGCTATGGACCAATAGAACAGTGAATTGTCCAAATACTTTGTAGATTTTTATATTTACTTTCCACCTAAATATTATTAGATTTTGCTTTACTTATTTTAATCTATATACAAGCATAGAATTATTATTTTGTGGTGATTTAAAATTTTTCTTGTCCTTGTTTATCCCTCTTTATTGATAGAGTTTTTAACTTTACATTGTGTAGTGGAATGATATTAGTTTTACTTTGGTAATGGAGTTCATAGATGAGATTTAAAATTTTTTTTTACTAATTATCTCTGTACTCATATTTAGCAAAGTATATTTTGTACATAGTGGGACTTTAAAAGAAAAGAATCTTTGTATTTTAGTTTAAGGTTTAAGATTAGTAATACTTAAGTTGGCTATTATCTATTTATCCCATTTCTATTTGTTTTCCCCGCTCCTTTATTCAGTGTATTAACTAAAAATTCTTCCCATTGCCCTTTTTCCTTCACTAGCAATATGTATTTTCATTACACACACACACACACACACACACACACACACACATTTCCCCCAGAGTCAGGGGTTCTGTGTATAGTCCTGGTTGATCTGGAACCAGCTCTGTAGATAAGGGTGACCTTGAACTCAGTGATCTGCCTCTGCCTACTGAGAGCTGGGATTAAAGACATTTAATCCACTGCCTGGATGGGCACTTTTATTTATAGATAAATAATGCTGTTTTAAGAAAATATAGTGAACTTAGGACTATTTAAAAGGTAAAGATATAGTATAGCAGGCATCAGTTTCTGACTTCAGAAGTTTAATAGTCAGATAGTACCCTAAAAATTTATATTCTGACTCAGGAGGCAGAGGCAGGAGGATATCCGTGAGTTCATGGTCAGCTTCTTTTATTAAAGTGAGTTTCAGGACAGTCAAGACTACATAGAGAGACTTTGTTTCAAGCTATACAACAATAACAACAACAATAGCAGCAACAACAACATTCAATTATGTTCTAAAAATTTTATCACAGCCTTATAAACTTGTATCATTTTAAAATTTGTATAGACTATCTTTAAATGTATGGCTATCTTTAAAAACCATGCATTTAATTATAATTTGTTACACAGGGTGCTATTAAGAAACCCACTTACCTCCTATTTGCCCTTCCCTTCCACATCAGATTATGTAATGAGCTGCATAAATTTCCCATTGTCTTCTCATCTATAAATGTAGCCTATTTGGAAGAGATTAAGAGTTAAGGACATCTGAGGTCAGTCTTAGCACACAGATTCTCCATGTATTTTTGAAGGTCATCTTAATTCAGTCCAGTACCATACAATACAGTAAACTAGGTGGCTTAAAAATAAGAGAAATTTATATGCTGAGAGGTGAGAACATTAAAGATGCTGGAAGTCCAAGATCACAGCGAGAGTGAGAAAGCCACAGACAAAGCGGACCCCTGGTGTCCCTTCCCCTGAAGGCTTTCATGCTCCCAGACTGAGTTGTGCTTCACAGGCTCTTACAGGTCTTATTGCTTATTGGGAGGCACATAACTTAGTCTCCAAGATTTCATCCCTCTCCTGTTCACAATTCAGGTCCTTCTCAGGGGCAAAATGTATTCATTTTCCCCCAGTGGTCCTCAAGATTTCAGCGTCTTCCAACATTAATTCTCAAACCTAATTGTGCTGTTAAACAGTCATTCCAGTGCTTCCCTTGGAACGTGTAACTGGCTTCCTTTTGTAACCTAGTGCCTTGCTGTTCCCAGAACACACTTGTTCCTTAAATTGTTTTTGATGTCTTTTACTTCCTTCTATCTTTGTCCCACCTTTCAAGTATGAGACTCCTCCATTTTAATGTCTTTTCAAAATCTTAATTTCGTTTCAGGCAACTGATAGTTGTTTGTATTTGATGTCTTATTTTCCTTTTTTATTGGAGTTCATTTCTGCTTGCATTTTCCAATTTTGACTGAGTTTATTTTTTTCTTTCAGAAAAATAATTCATTTCAGTTTTCTAGAGTTGAGTTAGTTTTCCCCCACAAAAAGCTTTTATTTTATTTTATTTTTGCTGCTATAGAATTGTAAGCAGATAGTTACTTCAATATTTTAAAATTATTTCATGTATCCATTTTCTTTTAGTTTCTATTGAAAAGTCATCTGTCATTTTTATTATTGCTCCTTTTGAGTCATTTTCTTTGTCCTTTTTGTTTTGTTTTGTTTTGTTTTGTTTTGTTTTGTTTTGTTTTGGTTTTGGTTTTCTGGCTTCCTTGACGACTTACTCTGTTTTGTGTGGTAATGGTGATGATGGTGTTTTCTTTGCCTATCTCCCCCTGAGAGGCTCACGAATCTATTGCTTGATTATATGTTATATGATTTTAGCAAATGTTTCTGTAAGTGTTGTTTCTGCCCCTTATGGGAATTCCTCTGGGATTCCAATTACAGATATGTCACATCTTTGCATTATTCTGCATACGATCTTCTTTGAATTTCCCATCCTTTTCTTGCTGAATGTATTTTACTAATCTGTTTTCCATGCTAGCATGCCTCACTTCTGCTCTGAGTTTGTTAGGAAATTGCATAGGTAATTATAAACTACTATTATATATATATATTTTTAATTTCTAAAATTCCAGTTGCTTGCCAAGATTACACTTCTTTGGTGAGTCTGTCTTAATAATTTTCATAAATATAGTAACCACAGTTATTTTAAAACCAGTGTCTCAGTGGCTCCAATTTTTGTCTTATTAGCAATGTGATTCTTTTTATTGTCTGTGCTTTTACTTTAGATTTTGGCTTGGGGCCTGTCTTCTGGTATGCCTAGTAATTTTAGATTGCATTAAAATAAAATGGTAACTTTAGATTATTTTATTTTCCTTCACAAATGATTAACCTTACATCTGCTGGTGAGTTAGAGGGCTAGATTGTTTTGATCCAATCAAGGCTAAGATGATCCGACATCATCTTTGAGTCCTTCTGTGTTTCTACATTTCTGGTTTGTTCCTGTCTCTAGATGTAGTCTTTCATTATCTCGACTGACAATTTCGGGAATTTTCCGAGACCTTTTTTTCATGGGTATAAACTCTTATTAAATTTTGTCTCTCCAGCAGAATGCTCTTGCACAAATCTCCAGTTACCATTTTAGTTACTAAGCTATGGATTTCCACTTGGCTTGTCTGATTGCTACTTTATGCAGTTTGGTGTTTTTAAATGCTAAGAGTGGAAATGTGCAGAATGTTGAAATGCCGAATTCTCTTCTCTGTGATTTTCTCTTCTCCAGAATGTCAGCCCCTCATTTTGACTTAGTAGCCTCATGATCCATTTCTGTCTCTACAGCTTTGTGGATTTGTTAAAACTGCTGGTCTGCTATTTTCTCTTTGTTTTTCCAGCCTAGTTTTTCTTCCTCTCTCACAAATAGGCACACAGTTTAGTACAGTATAGCTGCTGCTCATCTCCTTGTACCACCTTCCTCTTTGGAAATGAGCCCATGAAGTTCTTACATTTTGGTCACCCACCAAAATGTTTTTTGAACATTTTTGTATGTAATTTGATTTATTTTCAAATTAGAAACTGACCCTCTGGACAAGACAACTAGATTAAGGGAGTTTGTTGACACTCTTGGGGATGGAATTCCTTTGGCCACTTTTGCGGTCTGTTTATTGCTCTAACTCAGGATCTGAAATATGACTTTACCCAAGTGTGTATCTCTGCTTTCTCTTTCCCTCTGTGCTGATTTGTAACAGCTAAGCCATGCTTACTCGCTTTGATTCTTGTGACCAAACCTAGGGCCATCTTCTGTAGGACCATGGTTATTTAAATGCAAAGACATTTTGGAACTGAGGTAAACAATCAGCTGCTTTAAATTTCCCAAAAATAAATAATTCTTTAACGGAGACCTTTTGAGTTTCAAATGTGTCCATGAGAGATAGGCCTAGAAGTCTCATTTGCCCTTTTCAGCAACCAATAGAACAAAGAAGTTGGAATGGTTAGGACACACACACATACACACACACAACACACACACACACACACACACACAGAGAGAGAGAGAGAGAGAGAGAGAGAGAGAGAGAGAGAGAGAGAGAGGGAGAGAGATTGAGAGAGAGAGAAAGAGAGAGAGCGAGAGAGAGAGAGAGCTGTTGGAGACAGTAGGGGCCTGGGGATTGTTCAAGCCTATGTTCAAAGTCTGGCCCTTTTCCTAACAGTTGTATGATCTTGGAAACAACCCTTGGTTGCTCATATTTCTATTTTCACACCTGTGAAGTGGCCATCCCTCACAGCACTTCTGTGAGGATTAAATGAGAGACCCATAAAAAGAAATGAGCCCAGCATATGGCATGGGGCAGGTGGTTGATAACTCCCCCACTCTGTGAGTGTGACCATGAAAGGTGAGCCTGCAAAAAGTACAATGTTCGTAAAGGCTTGAGGGAGGTCTGAGTGTTTGCAGCAGTCTGTGATAATCAGTCTTAGACCGTACTACCCTTTACCATAGACAATACCCCCAACCTTACACCAACCTTACACCAACCTTACACCAACCTTACACCAACCTTACACCAACCTTACACCAACCTTACACCAACCTACCCTTTACTATAGACCATACTACCAACCTTAGACAGTCCCTGAAACTAAGTCGGGGTGGACCTGTTTAGGATTGAGGATGGGCAAACAATTTGATAACGAGTCCAAGATCATGTGTAGAACATCTGCGTGAACAGCCCCACCCCAACTCTCTGCTCTGCTCCTTTCTCATATATATATACACATGTTTTTATTATGAAGTAATAGAAAAAAGTGTGTTAGGACCATTGAATCCTCTTTCTAAGGAAAAAGACCTGCCTGAAAGGAAGGCTGGCACCACTACTTTTACACATGGCGCATAATGTAGAACGTAATTACAATATGTTTGAATCTTTCCTCCATTACCATTCTATCCAAGGGCCTGAAGAAAGAAGACAAAAGGCCCTTGGCACCTTTGAAATAGGACAGAGGTGACCTTGATGTTCCTGCCCACATTAACTGTACAGTATTTTTAAAGCTTATTCTTCAAGCTAAGGGGCTAAGCAAGCTCTTGCTGAGCAGTTAATGGTTCTGTATTTGCCTCCCAAATCTGTGTACTTCTGGTGCGTGACTCATTGCTTTCGGGTGCAATAACTTGAACTACATAAAAACCAATTTTAATTCTAAATATAATTTTGACTCTTAGGGAAATAATATATAGCATGCATCCCTTGAATTACAAAGTAGATAAAAATAGTTAGAATTAGGTTATCATCTGTAAAGCTAAAAAAGGGTGATTTCTCAGCTGCATTTTGAATTGTGGCATATAGCAATTTTACAAGGAAAGCTTATTTAAATGTGGCACACAGGCACACAGCCCTCTCTAAGGTATTCAGCTAATTGGAGAATGATACCAGTTTTGTTCTGAGTTCACTATCATTCTCCAGCTCTTTGATTTTAATGAGGTTTTCGACTACTTTTACTTTTTGAGAGCCACACATTTGCTCCCTTCTGCTATTTTATGTGATTTAAGTGCCGACGTTCAGTTGGCAGCCTCTGCATTGTTAAAAGGGAAGAGTGGCTCTTGTTTGATGGGTCATTAGATTTGGTTTTAGGGTTTTCCTCTCCAGTTTACATTAATCAGCTTTATGTACCTTGCGCCTCGTTTCCTTTTCCCAGTTCACATAAATATTGATGTCATTGTCAATTGGAAGTTTCAGAAGAGAAATCAGAAAGAGAAGGCTGACTCCAATGGCCATCGGTTGTAAAATCCACTTTCAGGCAGATCTATCAATATTAGCTACCTTTTCAGTACATAAAATCCATTTATGCAAAAGAAAAAAATCAAATAAACTCTCATTTAAAAATCTGTATATTTTCCTTCTGTTGCCTTTATTAAAAATGACTTTCCATCACTACTGGTTGTATTATAGTGGATTTCTAATAACTCACATGAGTAATCTATCTTTTTGCAGAGTTTTCAGTCTCTCATTTTGGACATTCTTTCAAGTTTTTGGGGACTACAGTAAGGACATACTGCAAGTTTTTTGATGAAACCAGATTAAAGTTATAAACACATGTCAAAAAAAGTACTTGGAAAGAATCTAGCAGTGTGTGTGTGTGTGTGTGTGTGTGTGTGTGTGTGTGCATGTAAGTGTGAATGGGAATACAAACACTGTCCTGATGGGTAAAGGCCTTGGCCCTCTCTACTTTACCTAACCAACTTAAGACCCTGAGTGATGAGTGGGAATGCAGGGCTTCCACTTATTTCTTCCTAGAATTTTCCGATTCTCTACCAGTATGCTCTGTACCCTATCTTGTCACAAAGCTATAGAATGATACTGTTTGGCAGGGTAGCCAATTTATGTATACTTTCACTTACCTACAATTAAAATAAATTTAAACTTGAGTCCCTCAGCAGAAATAAGCATATTTCAAGGCCCAGGATTCTGCATAAAATCTTCCTCTATATTGCTTGAGCTAGGATGTCACATAGCACCTTCTCCAGGATATAGAATGGTCCAAATTGGAAAAACCAATAGTAGGAAATATGTATTACCCAAGACACTAGTCTCACTCTGTGTATGATCCTGACTCCTTCCAATATTAGACTTCTGCTAGCCAGAGATCTCTATGTACTCTGACTTCCACTAGCACTGTGTTTAAAAATCTGTCTCTGAGAGCTAAACAAAGAATTCTCAACTGAGGAATATTGAATGGCTGAGAAGCACCTAAAGAAATGTTCAACATCCTTTGTCATCAGGGAAATGCAAATCAAAACAACCCTGAGATTCCACACCAGGCAGAATGTCTAAGATCAAAAACTCAGGTGACAACAGATGCTGGTGAGGTTGTGGAGAAAGAGGAACACTCCTCCATTGTCCTACCTTGTCCTATTATCATTGTCACTTCTAAAAGTTTGATTATCAATATTTCAAGCATCTTGCTTTCTGAATATTTCTTTGTTTTTTCTCACTTTCTCCAATACTCTTAGTTCAACGATACTATACAGATCTAGAAGGACATGGAATTTCTCCTTTTCTGTAATCCTGCTTCTCATGATTTTCCAACTCTCTTACTTTCATCTCCCTTATTCTCTCCTAAAACCAGTTCAATTATTATTCGACTTTCTTTCAATTCTGCAAATACATTTCTCTACAGGCCTAAGAAAAATCACCCCAACATTTCATTTTCAACTAAGCTTTACTGACATCAAGGGTCCTTCTGGTTTATCAGCTAATCACCATAAATGCCCTGAATACATTCATCTGGTCTTGTTAAAAATTGCTTCATGCATTAATTTTGCTCCTCAAGTTTATAAAATGTTTCCTGTTGCTTTTATTCCCAATTGAGTCAGCTTTCTGCTTTACTTGGAAAGTGGTAGTGATCAGAAGGGACTGTGTGCAAGCTCTACCATGCTATTTCCTCACCTGCCATATCCACACATATTATTTCTTATGTCTGTTGCTATGGATGCCTTGTTTGAGCTCCAATGAAAGGTCAGTCCTATTACTTCAGTACTTGATTGTTTCTTTATCTTCTACAACCACAGACTTTGCCTCAGTTTTCTTCCTTTTCCCTGTTTTGCATTCTTAGTGGACTTTTCCCCTGTATTATTCGTATCACTTTGAATATTCTTCTGTGATGAGAATATATAAAGAAAAGCATCCGTTGTCTCCAATTTCTTCCTAGAAACTGCTCCATTTTCCTTCTGCATGAGCATCACCAATTTGTCTGCTCTCATTCACTCTTGAACTCAGTTCAGTCTGGCTTTTGACCTCCCCATTCCATTAAGATGGTGAAAGCCATTCATGTTTGTCAATGCTGTTCACTCAAAGTCAGTTCTCTTTGCCCATCTTATTGGACCTATTGACAGAGCCTGACCCACCTGATCAGTCATTCATTTTGATAGACCTGATCCACTCAGTTACCTGCAGACTTCACCCCCTCCCCTTCTCAGTGGCCCCTTGTTGCTTAGTCCCCTCTGTTGTTATTTCATCTCCTTCATACATAAATCAAAACAAAATCCTGTCTTTTACAGTCACTTCTATGGAGCTCTTATTCCATTTGATGTTTAAATCATGTCCAGGCTGATCATTCCATACTTTACATCTCCACCTTAGATCATTTTTACTGAACTTTAAATTTACAGACATTTGCTTTTTCAGTGGCAAATGACCTCATATGAACCTGGGTTAGATTCAAGTTCTGAGTTTCTGAACCTCCTTTCCGACATGGACCTCATCACTTTCTCAAGCAAAACCCTTGTACAACGTTCTCCCCTAACACTGTGTGCCTGTGCTTCAGAGCACTGGCCATATGTGTCATTCTGCCGAATGAAGGTACTGTGGACCAGCACATTGAGCATCAATTCTCACGACTGTTTCTTCAGAAGCTAGCACACAGTATGTTGGGGATCAAAAAAGAAGTAGTCAAGGAAGTAATAAAAAGTGATAAGGCTTTTAAGTGACAAAGATGGTATTAAATATACAGAAAAATGTTTATTTGAAATAGTCCAACTGCGTTTAGGTAGTACTAATTTCTTTTGTGTGCTAAAATATTAAGCTTAAGAATATAAAGAGGAATAAGTGCCCATGGCATGGTAGTTAAAAGCATGGGACTTGGGATTGGGTCAGGATCGTTAAACTTTCCTGAGTGGCAATTTTTCATCTTTCATATGATGATAATGACAATTCTGATTCATAGGTGTTCAATGAGAAGTTCATAGTATGCTATATATGATAGGGTGAAACCCTAATGAAGGCTTAATATGTTATTATGGTGATGCTGAACACTTCCTGAACAAGGTGTGCAGCAGGCAGGACAGGGTGGAATATAGGAGGATGATGGGCTAACGCTGCTCAGGGAAGTTAGAGAGAGCTTCCCAAGGGAGCTCACACTTCCACTGTCTCCAAAGGATGGCAATGGTCTGTCCTGTTGAGGAGAGAGGGAGGAAAAGGAGGAGCAACTATAGGGGCATGCTCAGAGATGACTACATAAGCAAAACATGGCTAGGGGCAGACAGGAAGCTACCTAAAATCGGAAATTCTAAGAATACATTTTTGTTTATGCTAATTTTAAATTCCAAACAGCTGAATACACATTTCTTTTCGTGGCTAAAATATAACCTTATTTTTAAAAACAAGCTAATGTTATGTCAGAATAAAATCTAGAAATTACATATTCTTTATAGATTTTATTCCCTGGAGCTAACTTATGTCTCGTTTTCAGTTCTTTCCTGTATTCACATGCGTTTTACATGGATACCTCATAGTGCGTGAGAGGTTTTACATTCTCTCCTTTCTCCCCTAACACTTGACTAGATGTTTGAAATGTACGCATCTAAAGGTTAGATTGGTTTTATATATCTACATAAAGCACTAGAATTCAGACTGAAAATCAGTCTGTTTGACTCCAAAATTTATCACCATAAGTTTTAAAGCCTTCAGCATGCTACTTAGTTGCTACATAATAGTTCATTGAGTGATAAGCTACTTCTTATTACTGGGCAATTTGTTTGTAACATTCATCACATGCTGCCATTCTGAATAACATTAAATATATATATATATATGTGTGTGTGTGTGTGTGTGTGTGTGTGTGTACACCATTGCCTGTTTTAGAGATAATATATCGTAAAAGATTCCTGGAATTCATTATAGGGCATGAGTCATGCCAAAAGGCATGAATTCTTAACATATTGACATGTTGCTTTCCAGAAATACCCATGGCATTCCTGGTATTCTATAAACGGTTTATTTCATTCAAATCGTTTCCTACTTGTGATTGATGAGCTGTAGATAGATGCCGTGCTTTATTGATCGCTCTGGAATGGATTCACTGCTGTAAATGATTCCATACAACAAATACCGCACCCGACTAGTTATTTACTATGATAATACTAATTTTAAACAATTAACCTGATTGTGGATCTCAGAAAAAAACACCAGGAAAATAAAATTTGTTATGAAAAAAACTATAGTATAATAAAATATTTAAAAATGACAAAAATAAAACCTCTTCTCAGTCTGTTTAAACCTGCCATGACTTCTGAATGAAAATATGTCATTTCTCAAAAAAGCAGAGTTTTTTCCTTGTACCACTCATTGTGGACAGTTGCTATTCATAGGTAAGACACTGAACGGTTTTTTTTCCTTGCTAGTCACCAACATGTATTGAAAGCAACTCTCAAAGACCCCAAGTGTTCTAAATTTATCTCAGTCAGTTTCTCTGGTTTGGGAACTCGTTTGGAAATCTCACAAGGCCAACTTGTCTGCAGTAATTTCTAGTGCTTCTTGTTTGGGGCACGCTCAAAAAAGCTCTGAGAGGTGCTAAATCTGGTGCTTGGCAGACACCATCACACACAAGGAGAAATACATGAAGTGTAAAACCTAAAATATCAAAACTTTTTGACATTTCAAACAAACTTCAAATGTATAAAACATCTGCATAGATCAGCTGTGTGGACAGCTTATGACAAATGCAAAGAGTCAATTGGATAATAGATTTCTTCCTTCTCTGCCATTCAGTTTATAAATAACGGCCATGTGCGACTGGACGATAGAGTTCAAGGGGAAAATTCCATACCTATTTTCTACTGATTAAAAAGGCTGTGAAATTCTGTCCCAAGTGAATATTGAGTACCTGGGCCTACAAAGGAAGAAGAGGGTGTGGCAAGAGCCATAAAATGTTTCTAGAAAAAAATGAGCTTAAACCTGGGCTCCACACATGTTGGTATACAATTACTTATGAAGCTTGTATCTGAATTTCTTCCTTAGCAAGATAGAATGGATAGTATCCATCGCCCTGAAAGTGTGGGTGACAGTTTTAGACAATATTTACCAAAACACTGAAAAGAAACAAATGAGACAATCATGAAGACCTATGTAAAGAAGAGATGTAGGCTTTTGTTTCATAATTTATAAAGATTTATTTTATTTCATATGATTTAGTATTACTCACTATGTAAGTGTATGTGTATCACATTGTGTATGTGTATGTGTTCGTGTGTGGTCCTCTCAGAACATCGTGTGTGTATACGTGTGTGGTGCTCTCAGAACATTATTTGTGTGTGTGTGTGTGTGTGTGTGTGTGTGTGTGTGTGTGTGTTGCTCTTAGAGGGAAGAGTAGGGCATCAGATCCCCTGGAAATGGAGTTGTTGACACTTGTGGCCACCATGTGGGTGCTGAAAACTAAACACAGATCTTCTGGAAGAAGACGCACCCTGAACTGCTGAGCCATCTTTCCAGCACTGGTAGTTTTAGTTTTGCTGTTTTGAAGTTAAGCTAAGACTTCCTAGGAGAACAGATTCCACAGACAGGCAACAGCATTAGGGACAGCCCCTGCTCCAGTTGTTGGGGGACCCACATGGAGACTGAGCCATACATCTGCTACGTATGGAATGTGCCAGGGGCCTCGGTCCATCCTGTGCTTGCTCTTTGGTTGGTGGCTCAGTCTCTAAAGCCCTCAAGGGTCCAGGTTAGTTGACTCTGTAGGTCTTCCTATGGAGTTCCTATTCCTTCAGGACCCAATCCTTCCCTCAACTCTTTTAACTGGGCTGCCTTGTCTGACCTCAGTGGGACTGCAGAGACTTGATATACCAGGGTGGGAGGATACAGAGGTGGAAGGAGCTCACCCACTTAGAGGAGAAGGGGAGGCATTATAAGGGGAAGGACTCTGTGAAGGGGGGGCTGGGAGGCTGGGGCAGCAATCAGGATGTAAAAAGAATAAATCAATCAATTAATTAATTCATTAATTAATGGAGGGGGAAAAGAGTTCTTAGGTCAGAGGGGTAAGTTTTCATGGTACTTAAGAAAAATTAAATATTTAATTTTGTTGAGCAGACATTGCTGATCAGAATAGATAGTGTGCATTATGATGTCCTAGGTGTCATACTTAAGGGCCTGTTCATGAATTGGTTTCCTGCTGCCGACACTATGTCTTTGTCACCAGGGAGTTGCTGTGCAACTTTTATTTTGCAGATGTTCTTTCTATGAGATAAAAAGACAGAAATTAAAAATGAATTTTTTAAATCAATACTGTGGATCTAATTAAGGATTTAAATACCCAAACAATATGTTAATGAATGAACAAATTGCTGAATTCTAGGGGATATATTTAGATATTCTTTTCTTTTTGCATCCCCTCAAAAGTGATATCACCATGCAAAGTTTGCCAGAAATGATGATGATGCAATAAGAAAACGATTGTCCAGTATTTGGGGAAATTCCAAGCAAATTGGGCACAGAGGGAAAATCCATGGTAGGTGTTTGAATCCAGGCCTATGGTTGGTCCTGTATCCCCCAAGGCAAGTTCCTTGGAAGGTTTAGTCAGCACAGCCATCTGATAAGTAGATGTCCTTTCAGAAGCCATGTGTGCATGCTGAGAGAAGATTTTGACCTTGGTTCTGCTGCATCAACTCTCCAGCTCAAGTTACTGCGTGTCATAGGCTTTTGTTCAAGTATCTGCCTATTTGTAATTGGAGTCAGTGGAAAGTGCTAGTGCCTAATGGGGAGCTGGATTTGGCTGCACATTTTGAAGAACTGAACAATGGGTTAGTATTTATTCTGCCAAAGAATTTGTAGTTTAATGTTTTGGCTGTTTTGTTTTGTTATGTTTTTGTTTTTCAGAAACACAGATAATAAAAATCCAAAACAAAAAGCAAAAACAAAACAAGAGAGAGACAGAGAGACAGAGAGAGAGAGAGAGAGAGAGAGAGACAGAGAGACAGAGAGAGACAGAGACAGAGACAGAGAGACAGAGAGATACAGACAGAGACAGAGACAGAGAGAGAAGGAGGAGGAGGGGGAAGATGAAGGGAGAGGGAGAGGGAGAAGGAGACAGGAGAGAGAAAGACAGGTGGTAGTGCACCTAGGCACCTTTAATCCCAGCACTCAGGAGGCAGAGGCAAGCTGATCTCTGAGTTCAAGTCCTGCCTGGTCTACAGAGAGAGTTCTAGAACAGCCAGGACTACACAGAGAAACAGAGAAACCCTGTCCCCTGCTTCAAGAAATCAAACCAAGCAAGAAAAGAAGAAGAAGAAGAAGAAGAAGAAGAAGAAGAAGAAGAAGGAGGAGGAGGAGGAGGAGGAGGAGGAGGAGGA